>WMED01009971.1:0-14115 GCA_019650415.1 Pipa parva | reverse complement strand
CAGCAGCTGGTGGCAGCTTTACCACCAATGGGCACAGTAGCAGCTACCTCTCCTCACTCTATGGTAAATCCCTGTAGTGTAAAGCCTTCTTTCCTATGAGTTAATTTGCACTGAGATAGTAATACATTATTATACTGCTTACTCATTTTACACTATAAATGGAACATTGCAGCAGGATGGTAGTAATACATTATTATACTGCTTAGTAAATGGAATATTGCAGCAGGATAGTATCACTGTCTAACATACTCACAACATATATGGCACATAGGGGGTTATTCACTAAGGTGTGAATTTGACTGTTGAATTCACAGACAGCGAATTCACATAGAAAATCTGCGACAATTTCCCCATTGTAAAGTCACGACAATTTTTTAATTTTAAAATTGCGACAATTTTTCCATAATAAAGTCACGACTGTGACAATATTCTCATTATAAAGATGCGACTGTGACAGTAGCAGCCTATTGCAACTGTCTTTATCTGGCGAATTCGCACTTATTCTCAACAATTTGTACTTTAGTAAATAACCCCCATTATTGTTTGAGGCATTTTTATTAAAGTTTTATTAAAGTTTGAAAGTTTGATGCTATTTTTCTATTTATTTTTCCCAATTTCTATTTTTTCTATTTTTTCTATTTGTTTTGCCCAAAAAAACATTTTTTGGGAAAAAAAATTAAAGTACTCCAATTTTTACATATTTTTGCCATGTCTTGATGCAATTTGAAAGTACAAACACTACTTCATTCTCTTTACATATAGCAGCAAATTTTTAAAGCAGAAAACATGTTTTGTCATTTTTTACCCGGTTTTTATTTGCTATGTCTTTATCAACATTTTAAACATTTATCATTCTTAACTCTGTTTCATTTCTACTAAAAAATGTTAAAGATTTACAAAGATCAATGGAGATAAAACTAATAAAATTAGAAATCAAAAATAGAAAACCAAAAAACTTGGGGGGGTTATTCACTAAAGTCCAAATTGTTGTGTAAAGGTGCAAATTCGCCAGATAAAGGCAGTCGCAATAGGCTGCTACTGTCGCAGTCATGTCTTTATAATGGGAATATTTTCGCCGTTGTGACTTTACTATGGGAAAATTGTCAAAATCTTAACTTTAAAAAATTGTCGCAACTTTACAATGGGGAAATTGTCGTGGGTTTGATATGGGAATCCATTGTTTGAGAATTTGATAGTCGCATTCGCACCTTAGTGAATAACCCTCTTAAAATGGAATCAAACAAATTTGTTTTTCATACATTCATACATCGGTCCATTGCACCGGGCCTCCCTGTAGACTTTAATATGTCCACTATTGGTAGTTTATGTAGAATGTGTCTGTAACGAGAAGAGCTGTACCAACAATAAACTAAAGCTTTACTTAACAGCCTATACAAGTGAAAGTAAATGGAAGGTAAACTTAAATTTAAGGACTTATATTTTTAACTTTAAGGGCTGTAACACACCAGGTGTGGCAAAAAGAAAAAAACAACCTAATGAAATTTAAACTTTACTCAGAATAGCCCAGAATTTTCTCATTATGATGACTACTAGGGATTTAAACTCCCACCCAGAACTGAGGGTTTAAAATGCAGATGTCAGGGTTTTATAGAAATAATTATGGTGTGTGTCTGAACACCCATGATTATCACTGTAATCAAGAGGAGGCTTCTCTATGTACTTCAGCCTCTCTAACCAAAATAACTTCTCTCTCACAGCTATCAAACCCCCCATGTGAATTCACTCTAAAAGCTAAGGCTGTTTTTAATAAAGGATAAGGAAAGCCCACATTTTACACCAGTATGGAATGACTGGCAATGCACAGTGTAGTTTTTCAGAATACTCTATGAAGATTCATTATCTACAATGGGAAGAATCGTAAACATTCTAACAATCATTCCATTAATTATAAGATTTTTACTGTGATTTGATGATAAATAAATTATAAACCAGCGTAACCACTGATGATCTTAAATGTATGACCATATAAGCATTGAGAACTAGACCTTTTTTTAGAAATCTATTGGTAGGCTGAGGATGCTGAATATTGTAGTTTGCAGCAGATGAAACAGTAACAGATTTGACTTCTCCAAAGTGGTTTCATGTTCTTTTCACTCTTAAACTTTAACAACCACTTTTCTTTAAAATACATAATTACAAATACAATAAATTACACTTTTTAGATTTTTGTTATGTTTTTGCTAGCGTTCACATAAAACCTAGTTTGCTAAAATTAAAGACAGTCTTTATACATTTTATTGCTTTGCTGGGCAAGATTAGAGCTGTTGCCTCTGGCCAGTAGAATGCTGACTGCCTAAACTGAAAGGACCAATAACACAATAAGATTCTTTGCTCAATGAACACAAGCAGGCATTCATGTGAGCAGAAGAGGGAGGTTCTTCTACATTGTAATATTAAGGACAATGAGACTTTGCTTAGAACTATCACTCAGCTCTTATTTAATGTATTCAGCAGCCTCTCATTTGCTGGATGAGATACAGTCTGCACCATTCTTGCTTGAGATCCAGGGGTGTAATGGAATATACCAACGACAGCCATCTTTAAGTCTGGAGAGGTATCATGCCTGTTTAATCATCCATGTATATATATATATTTAAATTATTACCCCCTTATGAATTCATTATCATCAATCCACAGCAGCTGTGATGTTAAAAATGATTTAAACACTTTCAGAGAGAAAACCTAGAGAACATATATTATCTTAAAATGTGAATTTTGACCACTAGCACTTCATGGAACTAAAATTATTCTCTCAATTTCATTGCCAGAATATGGATCAATTCATCTACCCTGGTTTTGAAACAAAAATTTCTGCATTGTCGCAGCTTTGCAATTTGTGTTTGTAGAATTGTTTTGTGGAAGGGACTGCCTTTAATGTGGACCTGTCAGGGTCTACTCCAATGCCCGACTTGAATATTGGGCAGGGTTAAAAGGATGACTGACATTAAAGTTTCTCCAATCAGATCTATTAAATCACATTCTATCACGGATCTGATTGGAGGAGCTATAATGTCAATCATCATTTAGCTCTGCCCAACCCAACTTTTGATTCAAGTTGGGTATCGGAGCAGAAAAGAAGCAGGGAGTTTTCTTCTTTTACTACAGTCTTAGCTGAATGCTTTTATTCAGCTAAGAAAACTCCCTGCTTCCTAAAAAGAGTCTTATTAAGTGGACCTGACAGGTCCACTTTAAGAACTCTGTATTATTTGCATTACACCAATCACTGCATTTCCAGCCCATCAGATGACTACCTTTTATATTATAAAACATAAAGATAACTATTTTACACAATACTTAAAATAATCCAATGCAAACTGAGCAGAAGTTCTGAGTATTTCTGTAACAAAACACTACAATGAATAATGATTGTTTCAGTTGCAAATTGTCACTAACCAGATGGGGTTTACAATTGTCACTCCCTTCAGTTTGCAATAGGAAAGGTTAAAATGTCTGGTCTAGTTCCTGGAGAAAATGAGAATTATGACAAGCAGTAGGAATATGATCACATAAAGCAGAAGATCCTGTAAGAAAAAAAAATGTTTAGGTTTCTTTCGGACACTATATATATTTAACCTAAGGCTATGGGAAAATGCAGCTTTGGATATTCTAAGCCTTGTTTTTTAGTAGCAAATCCTCTTGCTGGGGATAGCATCAAACTATGGTTCTCCTGATGTTAAATTGAACTCTAGCATCCCACCCCCACCCAGTCTTTGGCAGTACAGCACACTGAGAGTTGTAGTTCAGCCAAAGATCCTAAACTAAAATACAACTTCCTTTTAATCTACTAAATACTGCATACACATTTTGATCATATAACACTGCTATAATAAATGCAAACATGACAAAAGATATCAACTTAACTATTCAAAGACTTCTCCCAGACTGCCTTAAAACAGACCCTATATGCCCCTTGCAATAAAATGATAATAGCACCTGCTGTAGCATTAACCTGCATGTGCAATAACAGTCAGCCTCCTCAGACCCTCCAGTTCAGCACCAGGGACAGCTCTCACCTCTCGCCCGCAAGCAATATGGTGGAAAGATCCTGAAAATCTGACTCATCTGCCACCAAAGCGCATGCGCGCCAGAATCTACCAACTACTGCCCCTTCAGAAGGGGGGGAGGAAGACGGGGTGGAGCGGACCATTAGGGGTTGCCGGGAGCCATGTTGGTTTTGAATGAAGGGAGGGTGGTGAGATGCTGCGCCCGGAGAGTCAGCCTGTGAGGAGAGGGAGTGCAGAGTAAATGGTAGCTGCCAGGGCCAGGAGGCTGAAAGGAGGTCCGGAGGAGGGGTGCACCGCTGGCCAGTGAGGGCTGCTCTGTGCCAGCAGACAAGGGGGGATACTATGGCTGCTCAGCTGAAGGGAACAAGCCTGCCATGCCATCTACTCCCGTTGCTTTTCATCCTCCTCAACCCTTTGTTCACTCCCAGCCGGGGAAAGCATGCAGGGACCTGGGAGACAGCTGGCTACCGGCTCCTTGCTCATCCCCTGGGCTTGTGCATGAGCAGGCTTTGCCTTGGCGAGGAGAGGGCTTCCATCCAAGGGCTTTTGCTGGAGATCCACTGGGCTACTTTGGTTCAGTGCATGGAGCTAGCCTATCAGGCCAGGGGCAATGGCAGCCAGGAGGGGCTGTTTTTTCACCCACTGAATTTAACCCTTTGTTTGGGGACACCTGATAACTCCACTGGTCCCTGTGTCTGGTGGACCCCTGCTGAAATGAAGGAGTTTAGCTTTGTTAAGTGTATGCTCAGGGCAGCTGGCACAAGGCAGCCCAGTGGTTGCAAGTGGATTCCTGTAGGCTGCTGCTCCATTAAGTCTTTGGATGTACAGAGCTCATGCATTTGCTTGCCAAATTCCAGATTTGTGCCTCCACCCTGCATGTCTAGGACCAATGGAGATTTAAATGGACCCAGAAAGCAGGGGGCTGTGACAATACCCCTCTGTGGTTGGATTATAAAATGGAAAGTCCTACATAGTCTCTCCAGGTGGCATCAGATATCTCTGAATTTCTTTCAACCTCATTGCCTTAAGATTTCCAGCAAAGACATTCTTATACAACACTGCAAGCCAAGACTACAATTCACTTGTGCCACTCCAAGCAATATGAGTAGAAAACAGTGGACTTTAATAAAATGCACCTTCAACCCAACTGGGTGTACAGATCTCCAGCCAAACCATGACAGGTATGTCCATGTTCCCAAAACACAAAGCAGATGCCTTTTACACTGTTACCTTGTCTTCCTCTTAAACTGCTTGTCTACTAGTTTACCCTGGGGTGTAGAAGTCGGGAAGGAGGCACATCAGGATAAGGCATGGGATTTGAATGTTACTGGACATGTGGATTTAGTTTATTTGTGCACCAGCCTTGGCAGAACTTGGAATGGGAATTGCAGCCACATTAGATCTAGTAGTGGGACACCTTTGTGTCATTGTGCTAGCCTGTCCCATTGTGCAGCTGGCAAGGGGGGGCCTAGATCTGCCCGGGGCAGGAATTTAATTTGTGACTGCCTGATCTTCTCTGTTCATTCAGATCAACAGCAGACAGAGGAGTACACCAGGGGGTCCTTGCAAGGGGTCAAGCAGCGTGTGTTCGATTATTTGAAACAATGTCAGAAGGCAGTTTGCAGTCCAGGCTTGCACAAAATAACAGATGCCTGTCCTGATGTGTGGAAGCTTTATATATGTGACTGTAGAATAAAGGGTGGCCAACATGAGATGGAGGATGCATTACTGTATACATCTTCTTGTCTTGTATGCAAACCCTTATCAAGCCACCAACATTTAAACTGTACAGAACGCACATCCCTGTCTACATTTTTGGAGACTTTTCATCATTACTTGCACAGATTTGCTAACTGCTCCCAGTCTGGAAATAATGGTCACCAGTTCACTTGTGTTAAAAGGCAGGCACGCAGGCAAAAGAGTGATGAATGGGGCTTTAAACTGCAGACCGGGGATAGCGTGTGGGGAGAAGGAATTTCAGCACCAGCCCTTCAGACAGCTCCAACGGCAAAGGATGCAGCTGAGCTCAGTCATTCAGAGTTCCCTCAGGGTGTTCAGCATCAGCAGCCTGAGAAAACACCCTGCTCCCTCTATTTTCCCTTTAACTCTGCCAAAGGTTGCATAAAAACTGCTTTTCCTGGAAAGGATCTTGGAAACCATCCAGATATTGATCCTGATTCTCATCAACAATTAGAGCCCATCACAGCTATGCAGCCTGATCCATTTCACCCCCCACTTAGGTCACTTCCACAGAGTGTCAAAGAGAGGAGCAATGGGAGGGACAGTGAAAGGGCATCCCTGCCATTAATAAGGACCCGCAGGGCGGCCAACCGCCACCCTCACTTCCCCCAGTATAATTATCAGGTTCAGGTGGCTGAAAATCAGCCCCCTGGGACTCCAGTGATAACCATGTCAGCACAGGACCCAGACACAGGAGAGTCAGGAAGGCTTATCTATACCATGGATGCTCTGATGAACAGTAAGTCTTTAGAGCTGTTTAGTATAGACTCCGTTACTGGTTTAATCTCCACAATAGAAATTCTAGACAGGGAAACCATGGACCTACATTATTTTAGAGTCAGCGCCATAGATCATGGCATTCCACGCCTTTCAGCAACTACCATGGTTGCAATTACAGTGTCAGACAGGAATGACCATAGTCCAGTATTTGAGCAGGCAGAATACAGAGAGAGTATTAGAGAAAATGTGGAGGAGGGTTACCCAATTTTGCAGCTCAGAGCCACAGACATTGATTCCCAAGCCAATGCCAACATTAAATATCGTTTTGTAAATGAGCAAGCCGCCCACTCTGTTTTTGAAATTGACTCTCGGTCTGGCTTGATTACCACAAGTGGTCAAGTGGACAGGGAGAAAAGGGAAAAATATTCACTGATTGTAGAGGCCACTGATCAAGGTAAGGACCCTGGTCCAAGATCATCTACTGTTAAAGTTGATATCACTATCTTGGATGAAAATGATAATGTTCCCCAGTTTAGTGAGAAGAGGTACATTGTTCAAGTAAGGGAAGATATCAAACCCCATACAGAAATATTAAGGGTCACAGCAACTGACCTTGATAAGGACAGTAATGCTTTAGTTCACTATAACATCATAAGTGGCAATAGCAGAGGCCAGTTCTCTATTGACAGTGTAACTGGTGAAATACAGATAGTAGCACCACTGGACTTTGAAACAGAGAGGGAGTATGCACTCAGAGTGCGTGCTCAGGATGCAGGGCGCCCACCCCTATCAAATAACACAGGAATGATAAGTATTCAAGTAGTTGACATCAATGACCATGCCCCTATATTTGTTAGTACTCCATTTCAGGTATCCGTTTTGGAAAATGCCCCTTTGGGCCACTCAGTCATTCACATTCAAGCAATAGATGCAGACTATGGAGAAAATGCGCGTTTGGAATACAAATTAACTGGGGTGTTATCTGACACACCCTTTGTTGTAAACAGTGCAACTGGTTGGATAACAGTGAGTGGGCCTTTGGACAGAGAGAATGTAGAGCAGTATGTATTTGGAGTAGAAGCTAGGGATCATGGAATGCCATCATTATCTGCTTCAGCTGGAGTTACTATCACAATAATGGATGTCAACGACAATAGACCAGAATTTACGCAAAGGGATTATTTTATTCGTTTAAATGAAGATGCTGCTGTAGGGACCAGCGTTCTTAGCATAACTGCCATTGACAGGGATGTAAACAGTGCTATCACATACCAGATAACTGGAGGAAACACTCGTAATCGGTTTGCTATTAGTACACAAGGGGGATCTGGGCTTATTACTCTCTCTTTGCCTCTTGACTACAAGCAGGAAAGGCGGTATGTTTTAACAGTGACTGCTTCTGATCGCATACTTCATGACAATTGCTATGTCCACATCAACATTACCGACGCAAATACTCATAGGCCAGTTTTTCAGAGTGCTCATTACCCAGTTGACATCAATGAGGATCGCCCTATTGGAAGTACAGTGGTTATTATAAGTGCAACAGATGAAGATGTAGGGGAAAATGCAAGAATTACATATTCCTTAGAAGATAACATCCCTCAATTCCGTATAAATCCTGACACTGGAGCAATCACACTGCAAGCAATGCTTGATTATGAGGATCAGGTGACATACACACTTGCTGTTGTTGCGAAAGACAATGGTATTCCTCAAAAAACTGACACAACTTATGTGGAAATTATGGTAAATGATGTGAATGATAATGCCCCTCAATTTGTGAACACTCAGTATCATGGCATGGTCTCAGAAGATGCTCCCCCCTTCACCAGTGTGGTCCAGATCTCCGCCACTGACCGTGATTCCCACGCCAATGGAAGGGTTCAGTACACATTTCAAAATGGGGATGATGGTGATGGGGATTTTACTATTGAACCAACATCTGGAATTATTCGCACTGTCCGAAAGTTAGACAGGGAAAGTGTACCTTTCTATGAGTTAACTGCCTATGCGGTAGATAGAGGGATACCCCCCCAGAGAAGTCCTGTTCGTATTCAAGTTGCCGTACATGATGTAAATGATAATGCTCCTGTTTTCCCAGCAGATGAATTTGAAGTCTTTGTAAAGGAAAACAGTATTGTGGGTTCAGTTGTTGGTAAAATCAAAGCCACAGACCCCGACGAAGGTCCAAATGCACAAATAATGTATCAGATTGTTGAGGGTAACATCCCTGAGATATTCCAGATGGATTTTTTTTCTGGGGAACTTACTGCTCTCATAGATTTAGATTATGAGGCCAAACCTGAGTACGTCATTGTCGTTCAGGCAACTTCTGCTCCTCTCGTTAGCCGAGCTACAGTCCATATAAAGCTTATTGATCAAAATGACAATACCCCTGTCTTAAAAAACTTTCAAATACTCTTCAATAATTATATTTCTAACAGTTCAAACACTTTTCCCTCTGGTGTTATTGGAAAAATCCCAGCCTATGATCCTGATATATCAGACAGACTGTTCTACACTTTTGAACGTGGGAATGAACTAAATTTATTAATTGTAAATCATACTAGTGGGGAGTTGAGACTGAGTCGAAAACTTGACAACAACCGCCCTTTGGTGGCATCGATGCTGGTAACGGTGACAGGTAAGACCTTCATTTGATTTAACATCCATTTTTTAATTATTAACTGTAAATTGCATTTGAATATGTTCCATTATTGGGGTAAGGCATGTTGTATTTTTGTAAACAGTGCACTAAAACTCAGCTTTTGTTTTTATGTTGTTTGTGAACCAACAATAATGAATTTTAAGGATGCAAATAATTCATCTGCCTCAATGTAACCTCTGAGTGTTGTACAACTGGATAAATTCTATTTACAGTTGTTGATGTATCTGTAGTTATGCAGTAGGAGAGTGGAGGGCTTTTGAGGCCTTCAAAATGACAATGAAATGTGCAGTGCTAAAGGGGAAATCTACCTTAAAGGGGATATTTACTTTAATATCATTTTAGTATGTTGTACACTGTGATATTCTAAGATTGTTTTCAAGCCCTTATTATTTTTTTGCTGGGATTATTGACCCCATGAACCACAGACTCAATTAATTTACAGCTTGATTTTTAATTTAAAATGAGTTTTTATTCTTCTTCTTTCTGTGCACAGTTTTATCTCACTTCCAGTCTGTCCTTAAAAATCACTACTAGGATTAAAGGACCAGTAGTGCCAGAAAATGAAAATCCCATTTGATTTGGCATGGCAATTATTCTCTACATAGTACTGGTAAAAATATTATCTTTGAAGTTGATTTCTTGGCTTGTATCAGTTTAGGTTTCATTTTTCTTGTTGTTGCAGCCATTTGTTCATACATAAGTAAAGAAACCCCCCCCCGCCTACACCAGTTGTTGACTATGGAGCTTTAGACAATACATATTTGTTAAGTGCCACAGAAATCCCAATTCGGGCTGCAACAACCAGAGTCAAAGGGAGGTAACGCAGACCAATAAAAATCAGGAATTAAATTTCAAATATAACATTTTTTCTTTTACGTGCTGCAGAGCAATAATGGTTATGCCAGTCTAGAGAGTATTTTTTTTTTCCTTTTTTGGTGGTCCTTTAACTGACTCTTTAAACCAGATAACCATTAGAGACAGGACACAAAATATGGAAAGAAAGATTGTTAAACATTGCCTCATCCACAGTTTGACAAAGGTGAATTTTAATGCAAATGTCATATTGGGGGATAGTCAAGTTGGGGGACCCTGTTTGTTATATTATGGGTACAATAGAAATTCTAATGGTAGTCCTTCATCCTAGTTTGTGGCTTTTTCTCCGCAGCCAATACATGGACTTGGCTTATTACCCTTCTATACATATGTAGGCTCATGTCCACTCTTCCAGTTCATAGCAAAGAGAGAGCCCGAATCCTGGTAGTAACATCACGCAAACCCACGCAGGTGCAGGGAGAACACACAAACTCCATACAGATTAAGAGGGGAATTCCCCATTGTGTGAAGTGAACTTCGAATTCTTCGGCGACTCGAGTGCTCTCGCCACGACTGGAATCCCTTTAAAGCGTTCGCTGATGTCCGCATGCAGGACATCAGCAAGCGCATATCAGTCTGTGCGAAGTGAGCCGAAGGATACGGATTCAATGGTGAATTCCCCCCTAAGTCCAGGGTGGAATTGAACTCATTCCAGGGCAGGGCAGCAGTGCTGACCACTAAGCCACCGCACTGCCCCTGTAGATAAAAACTTTCACACATTGAAAGGCTTTCTGATTTTTCTGTGTTTTATTGTATCTTAAGATGGGGTCAGAATTAATCTTTGCAGTCATGGTTCCCTGTTGTGTGCATTAGAATGCAATCTTTTATTCTAAAATGGGAAATTAAATCACCTTCCCCTGCCTTGCTGGAAATATAACTGTGCTATATTAGTTGATGTAGAATTTACTGAATCTTGAAAGCTTCTATAAATATACATTTAGATGTTAACCCACCTTGTTTATTACATTTTTACGTTGTTAGGATGACTTAAAGAGACAGGGGCACTAATGTTGTAAAATTTGTTGTAATAGTACTATAATTGACATGAGAAAGTCTCTAATTTATAATGTTATAAACAGCTAGTTCTGACATCAGAACTTGCCTTGTATAACTTTAAGAAACCATCCCACACTTTTCTGATTGAAAACATTATTTGAAACATGCTCATGCTTCATTTACTCCTGACAAAAAAGGAGCTAAGTAAGGCATTCAACTGCAGCTGGTTCTGTCTTGCATCCAAATATTTGCATAGCCTAATGGGATATAAGCATTAAACCCACACCTTCTCTAAAATATTGTAACATTGCATCATGGGAAATGTAGTCTTTTTGAAAAAGCTACAGTATAATATTGAACCTTAAACTAAAGCATTCCAGGTAACACTATGGCACAAGCAAGAGCTGAAACTAAGAAAGAAATAATAAGGCATCATGGGAAATGTAGGCTTTTTTGAAAAAGCTACAGTGTAATACTACTGTATAACCTTAAATCAGGGGTGGGCAATTAATTTTCACACGGGGCCATGAGAAATAGAAATGGATTTAGAGGGCCAGACTTACCCCACAACACCCCCTCCCCCACTGTGCTGCCCCCTCCTCCCTACCCTCTGAAGGAGGGGGCACTATCTTGGTGCTCCCAGTCTCTATCTCTTTCCTGTCCTGGCTCCGTATGATCTAGCATTCAACTTCCTGTGAGAGGAGCGCACAATCATAGAAAGGAAGAAACCAGGCAAACGCAGCTGTGCTGCAACTCTTTATTGGGTAAAAGTGAAAACACTACATGTTTCGGGCATCCTGCCCGTTATCACTTAAGCTTTCTTTAAGAGACTAATAAATGGAAACAACAGTTCACAGTCGGCTGAACAAAACATGTATGTATGTATGTATGTATGTATAATTTTATTTATAAAGCGCCACAAATTTACGCAGCGCTGTACAATTCAGCGATACAAGTACAATACAGACAAGGGAAAAGTGTATTAAACAATACAAGTAAAATATCACAAGGATACATCAAATTAAGTGCTAGGTTGTGATTGACACAAGAGGGTGGAGGTCCCTGCCCCAAGGAGCTTACAATCTAAGTGGGAGGAAGACTTACATACACAGATAGGACATTAAGAGCTGTTGAGTCATAGCTCCATAAATACAAATAAAAAGATCAAAATAGATATAGATAAATACAGTGAATAAATAGATATATACAGATATTAAACATAAAAATTATGCATAGAATCAATGATAAGAATCAGTGCTAGTGCTCCGACAGATAAGATTTCAATTTGGTTTTGAAGGTGGAGAGGGAATGTATCTGGTGGAGACAAAGGGGTAAAGAATTCCAAAGGTGAGGGGCATAGAGTGAAAAGGGTTTAAGACGAGAAAGGGCAGTATTAGTACGAGGTACGCAAAGCTGGTTTCTGTTAGAGGAACATAGTGGACGCCGAGGAACATACAGACATAAGAGTGAGGAAATGTAGGGTGGGACAAATTTTACATGTAGATGGATGGGAATTTAAAGTAGCTCTTTTATATAAGGTACTTTGTAGTATAGGCATACTGTCCCTTTAAGTATTTCATAAGGGAAAAATAGCATACAAAGAAATGATTATTGCTTTTAACAATGGCAGGTGATGTGATATATTGAGAATCATTGTTGATTACAGATATGCAGAAAAATAATAAAATAATCTATTATTCTGGGGTGTAGCTAATATTATTATTATTATTATTACAGCCCCCAGGAGAGCCAGCTGTCATTGTCATTCTCCCTGTATGGACATCTCTGCTATAGTCTTTTATTATTCATAAGCTTCTAGAAAACCTTGTCACCCGCCTTGAAAATGCTCTTGCCCAACACTCATAAACTGTGATGAGAAAATAAGTCCTATGTTTCCTTTTAAATGATGTAATATGTGCCATAGTGATGCGGCAGTGATATTTCCATTTAGAACACATCAGGGGTTAATTAAAGCTACAGGAAAATGTGGTGTTAGTTCTGAAATATCCCTTCGAAGTCCTCGGGGGAGAAATTAGCATTCAGGTGTCATAACTTGTTTTAAAAGAAGCCAATGCATAAAAATGTTAAGGGTCCAAATATTTAGTATTTGTAGACCACTCCTCTAGAGATCCTGATGTAGGGATGTCCAGTGCCTGGCCGTCTGCAAGAGACACTCAAGCATTCCACTGGCAATTAAAGGCTGTCTATAGATGTTGTCGTATGTTAAATTACCAGTAACACCAGAAATAGGAAAATTCCCATTGGATTGGCTTGGAATGAATTCTTACACAATGCTTGTAAAAATGTTATCCTTCTGGATTAATTCCTATTTTTTATTGCTTTGTGCTTCCCTTTTCTTTGGCTTCAGCTGTCTTTTGTTTTTGAATAAAAATACCCCCACTTGGCATAATACATATTCATAAAGTGCCCCAGGAAATGGGCAGTCGGGTAGTTCATCTGCATGGTGTTTGTTTGTTCTCCATGCGTGGGTTTCTTCCGGGCACTCTAGTTTCCTCCCACAATCCAAAAACATACATCTATGGGGGTAATTCAGCAAGGTGCGAACTCACCTTGCGATGCTTTGATTCACTTTGCAAAAATGGTTACGCGATGGCTTCTCTTCTACACGCGCACAGCAGCGCATGCTTTAAAGGTATTCCAGTCTCACGAGGCAAGTGGAGTGGTCGTGATGAGACTGGAATACCTTTAAAGCATGCGCTGATGTGCGCATGTAGGAGAGAAGCAAGTGCGTAACCATTTTTGTGAAGTGAATCGAAGCATCGCAAGGTGAGTTCGCACCTTGCTGAATTACCCCTTATATATGTCTATATGTGTGTGACTGAATAGGGAAACTAGATTGTAAGCTCCATGGGCAGGGACTGAAGTGAATGACAATCTGTGAAGCACTGCATAACATAGTAGCCCTATATAAAAAAATTAATAAATACAAAATGTATGTTTTTCCATGTGCAGTAAGAATGACTGCCTTTTGGTTTATATCAGGGGTCTCAAACTCAATTTACCCGGGGACTGCAGGAGCTAGAGTCTGGGTGAGGCTGGGCCGCATCAGGTTTTCCACAAGAAAACAAC
>WMED01009970.1:0-16018 GCA_019650415.1 Pipa parva | reverse complement strand
AGGTTGAGAGAATTGCTGGAGGAAGCAAAGAAAAGTGCATCATACAGTGCTTATGCATTAAGCACAATCTGGTGAGTGTACATCCAAAAGGGTTGCTCACCCAGCTCTAAGTGCACTCATATTGAGCATATTTATCATTCACACCATCTGTGTTACACAGCTTGCCTTAATCTTTATCAAAAGCACTAATTTTTATTTTTGGTATCACTTATACAGCCACATCCACAACACTGCTCATTTTTGATTATATGGTACTATTGTCACCTATTAATCACTGTGTCACCACACTCACTGCACACCAGCATATAACAATATCACACTAGGGGGATATTTCCCCTTGTTTTCCAATTTTTATTTTTTGCCAGCGCACCCACTTTGCTCCATTATGGACGAGTCAGGGTGGTGTTTCTAGCGCCTTCCTTTCCTCTTCATAGTCCAGTCAGTATTCAGTAAATGGAGGAAGCCTGTACTGGAGGTTGGTCCCTAGAATGTGGCATCATTAAAAAAACAAAACACTTTTTGTTACAAAAATGTATAAAATCTTTGAAAAGTTTATGGTTAATTTCCATTTATCCCTCTGAAATGTTATTTATTCTGCCGTGGGAGAGTCTGACTTACTTGCATATCTGTATTTGTTGATGGTAAGTCCTCTACTGAGTACAGTATAAATTCTTACCCACAGACTTCTATTAAATACAAATCTGTTAGACACAGGAGTCCCATAAATCCATACATATCTGGCTGTAGCTTGCTCTGTATAAATGTTCTGGTTGCTATACTCTATAGGCCACTTCCTGATTCGTACTTATGCTGCACATGTGTTGGATAAATATGTGGTATCTTTGTATGGCTATATGACATAAAAATTGTTTACATGTATAAATTGCAGCCAGTATTGTCTTGACACAAGGCAGACATTTCTAAAAATTTAGTTCATAATCTGTTGGGTGAGACATATATACGTGGCAGGAAAATTTTGTCTATAATGCTTTGACTGTAAGAAAAACTATTGCCTTCAGGCCTTTCAAGCATAGAACATGGCTATATATATAAATGGATCACATGTCTGCAAATTGCTGGAAGCTACCGGTACTTTTAAAATGTTTCTACTGACCAGCAGGTGTGCTGCTTTATAGCTGTCTATCTTGTATCTATCTTTTATATCTAAGTATTGTTGTATGCTGCAAGCACTTAGTTCCAGGTTGCAACAAAATGTAAAATTAAAAAAATAAAATTCAGCAATAGCAAAATGGCCCATCACAGATGATTTGGGGAAACTATTTCCAGGTCTGCTCAGCAAAATTCCCAATTCCCACATTTTTAACGTGGATGACTGCCAATAAAACACCAAGACAAGAAGGTTTTTAAATTGTTAAGGAAAAAATAGAAATATTAATAGGGGGAAAAAAAAAAAGTCAAAACAGATGTCCGAATGCTTGGCCTAGTTTCACCCTTTTCAGGAACTGAAAGAACTTATTACTGTGCTTAATACAATAGGGCATAGATAGAAGATGTTGATCACATGCTTCACATTATTATTGCAGAATTCTGGGGTTACATTCCAATCCGCTAGTTGTTTCCAGCGGAATACAAAGTTTATGTCAGGCAGAGGACCCACTGAGAGCCAATCTTGGTTATGACATACATCTGCTCTTTAAAGCACTAGATTTTATTTGATCAAAAAGAAAAGAGATCCATTTTCCCAACATGTCTTTAATTACTTATTTTCTTCATTGCTTGTCTGAGATTTTCAAGGGCCCTTAAAAGCTGTTGTAGAATATTATTATACAGTATAATTTTTTTTTTTTTAGTTTAGTCAATGAAAGGTTGATCTCTAAGATGTTGAAAGTAGAGGTTGGGGGTCTTTGTTTTTATATGTAAATTGGAAGCACTTTTAAACAAGTACAGTTACACAAATATAGAGTAAGCTGACTCAAGGGATGTGTTTGGTCACATACTCTGTGTTTGAAATCCTATCTCTCTACAGCTTTTAAGCATGCAGATTTTTTTTAAGAACACTTTTTTTTTCTGTTTTCTCTTATATACAAGCATGGAGAGCAATTACCTTATTGTGATTTTTCTTTTTGGTATGGACTTAAAGGGAAAAAAACAATCAAATAAATTTTCTGCTGTATAAGACAGGGTAAAAACCTTTGTAAAATGCTATTTACAGCACAACCACACAAAATATTGCCTGGAAAGCCACTAGTGTACTTATAAAGATACAACTTGAGATTCAGAACCGTGCAGATATGGTTATTAAATCATATGATCTTAATGCATTTCATCAGTGAACAATTTCTCCTGAGGAACAGGGCTTGAGAGCAATTGACCAAGGCATACACTGGCATGACAATCACTTCTTCGTGCCTCTTTGCCGAGCCAGTCTCCGCATATCTAAATTGCAGACATTACCTGTTATGGTTGTGTTAATTTTTCCATGAATGATATAAAATATGGCTGCTGAAGAGTAGGGTATGTGAGTCAAACAACAAAAAGATTTTTCACACTGGAAATTGAAGTGCATTTTTTTATTCTGAGCACAGATGGTTTCACTGCTATTCCCATTTTTCCACTTGGGTACCTTTGGGCTTTTTCTGAATGTCATATTTTTTTGATGATAAATCACAATTAGATGCTTTTGTGTTGCGCTTTCTTTTTAGGTTTATTTGGATTTACCATTTTTTGAAGTGTTAGGGCTTGTGAGTAACCAAACAAGGCAAGTCTTGGCGTGCAAGGCACTCTTTTGTGTCTGTGAGACCTGTACGAGTTATTTGCATATTCAACACACAGTCCCATGAGTATGGGCTATACCTTTTCTTCTTGTTCTTGTTATTATAGTCTTTAAGGATCAAATACAGCAAATTATTTGCCTTGTAAGTGCTTTTATTTATTTTCTGCATTCTGAGTTGCAGTGATGTTAGGTTGAAGGTACGTACATGTAAAGGTTGAACTCTGCTATTCCCGTTAAATGTAAGAATGATCAAATGTCTCATACAGCTGGCAGCTGTTCCTTATTGAATCAAGGGCGTTCATGCTTGTTAATGACAAATGACTGCAGAGGTTGAGTTCTGTATTTTATAGAAGTCTTGATTGTGCAGATTCTTTAGGAAGTGTTTCATAGTTGTTTCAGGCAGGGTTTGACTGTTGCTCTTTTTCTCAGAAAATGTAGTGATGTGCAAATGCTAGGGTAAAATCAGCCATAAGTAAATTAGGCATTCAGATAAAGGAATCCCTGACCTTGGAACATAAGGCTGTTTGGCATCTATGTCTAGAACTATAAACTTAAAGAATATTAAGAATAACATTACTACAGGAATTTAAAGGTTATTCCCAAGCTGACCAACATTGTACAAAACATTTTGCTTTTCAACCACAAATACAACTTTTTTCAAATTTGTTGACCATGGCCCTTAAAGGAACCACAGCCAGTTCTCTCTAGCCCATGGTCCTAAATATACATAGTGCAGTGAGGCCCCAATAAGCACAAAAAAATACATTTAAGCAAAAAAATAAAAAACACTTATTACCCTGTTTCCCTAAAAATAAGACCTAGCTGCAGTAAAGTAGGAGAAATATACAATTCTGGTACAGTTTCCTGAAAATAAGACCTAGCTGCAGTAAAGTATGAGAAATATACAGTACTGGTACCATGTTTCCCTAAAAATAAGACCTAGCTGCAGTAAAGTATGAGAAATATACAGTACTGGTACCGTTTTCCTGAAAATAAGACCTAGCTGCAGTAAAGTATGAGAAATATATAGTACTGGTACCGTTTCCCTGAAAATAAGACCTAGCTGTAGTAAAGTATGAGAAATATATAGTACTGGTACCGTTTCCCTGAAAATAAGACCTAGCTGCAGTAAAGTATGAGAAATATTCAGTACTGGTACCATGTTTCCCTAAAAATAAGACCTAGCTAAACTATTATTTATTCGTTCTTATATAGCGCTACTATTTTACACAGCGCTGTACAGACTGTGTCAGTCCCTGCCCCATGGAGCTTACAATCTAGTTTCCCTATTTTGTCACACATACAGATGAATGTTTTTGGATTGTGGGAAGAAACCCACACAAGTGCAGGGAGAACACACAAACTCCATGCAGTTGTAGTCCAGGGTGGAATTGAACCTAAGACCTCAGCGCTGTAAGGCAGCAGTGATAAACACTGAGCCACCGCACTGGCTATGTGAGAGATATATAGTAGTGTACTATTTCCCTGAAAATTAGACCTAGCTGCAGTAAAGTATGAGAAATATATAGTAGTGTACTGTTTCCCTGAAAATAAGACCTAGCGCATCTTTAGGAGCAAAAATGAATATAAGACCCTGTCTTATTTTTGGGGAAACACCATATTCAGGGACTAAATACTAGTGGTGAATAGCAAAAATCCAAATGTGAAATAGTAAGGATTTTAATGTAAATGATTGCTTTCCAAAGAGCAATGGTAAACTCTGTAAATTGTAGACTCATTGGATTTGTTTACTAGATGTACTTAATACAAATAGTCTCAGATCTAACTAAGACCTAGTAGCATTCTCCTACCAAATTTAAAGATACCTTTTTAATATCTGCAAGGTTATTATAAATTATATCTTATTTCCTATATTTTTCTGGTCCATGCTTGCCCACTGTTGATAATTTTACAACACTTATACAAAATGACAAAATATTTGTTTTAAATAATCCATTTCTGTAGAATTATCATATCAAGTCAGCCCCTACCCCAGCGGTTCTCAACCTAGTTGAGACTGAGACCCCCTGGCCTGACGTCACGCATGACGTTTCGTCCTTACGTCTTCGTGTTGTGCGTCATGTGATGACTTTCGGGCGAAATGTCATCACGTACGTGTGTCACGTGATGACGTTTGGCCCCAATGTCACCATGCAGGAACCCAATATAAAGGGACCTGCAGTCTCTTCCAGCTTCAGCAGCGTGTTCAGGACCCCTGTGAGAGCGTTTTTCGACCCCCAGGTTGAGAACTGCTGCCCTACCCCCTTTTTTTACTTCATCATTGATGTTTGAAACATTTAGGGGTTTATTGACTAAAGTCTGAGGGGGTAATTCAGGATAGTGCAAAGTGAGGTGCGGAGTCCTCGCCTCACTTCACACTGACTGATATGCGCTCGCTGATGTCCTGCACGCGGACATCAGCGAGCGCTTTAAAGGGATTCCAGTCTCGGCGAGAGCAAAAGAGTTGAGTTGCCGAGACTGGAGTTCCTTTAAAGGACTTACCTGTTGCTGGCCACACTAGCGTATGACACAAGCACACACACGTGCACTCTGGAATGCTTCATGTCGCATATTTTCCAGCGTATATACGCTGCGCACAAAATGCGGCCACACTATATCTGGTAAGTACAATAGAAATGTGCATTTACAGAATACGCCGGACTGCATTTACGCCATGTGTGAATCTAGCCTAAGATATCATATATGTCACTTCACCAATATACTTTGTGTTTTTAACTTTTATTTATTTATACTGGTGGTGGTTGGGACCCAGTGCAGATTTTTCACTGGGACTCATAAGGATGTACAGTATATACTAATAATAATGCCAAATGTCAGGCAATTACTTGTTCTAATTAAAAAACAGCTACTTAAAAGCTACATAAACATATAGCAAAGAAATACATTTATTTATTTTTGTTTTACTATAAGGTTTGTTCCTTCAATCAAAATATATAGGCAAATAAATGTTATTCTCAATACAAGTAACTAGATTACAGGTTTATCCCTTATTAAAAACTGTTTTAAAAATCTAAAGCAAATTCTCCCCTGTACAATTAGGAATGGTTCATTCTGTCATCAGATCACATGGTCCCTCGGCCCTGACTATTACTGCAGCAGCTGTTCGTAGTGAGAGGATGCTGGTCTGGTCCTGTCAGTGCATCCACAATCTAACGGAGCAGGACACAGTCCATACAGTATAGGACAGGGGTGGGGCACTTTTAGGTTTTTGTGTTTGCCTGCCCCTCTATTGCCCTGTGATTAATGATGTCTATTTGCTGCTGCTTCTTTTTCAGGGATTATGGATCATCTAAGAGAAAATCAGGTAAGATATCATCATTTCCTTATATTTACTTGCTTCTGTCTTTATATCTTTTTTGCATGAAATGCTTTAGACTATCAGAAAACACAATTGTCAAAGGCTGAAAATGGCATTTAACTCTGTGCAGCTTTTATTCTGTCCTGTATCTATTACAGTCTTTCCATCCATCCACCTGTAGTCACTGCTGTGATAAGAATGGATGTTATTACCATGTATTATCCTTGTACTGTAAACATTTCATAGTGTTTTATGTGATCTCTCTTGTACCAAAAAGGGGCAGTCAGCTCTGTATAGTAAGGGAATAATGATATGTTTGTATGCATAATACACTATAAGCTTCAATCCAAGCTTAGATGGAATTTTCAATCAGGAAACTACAGAATTCCTAGTTATGCCCTGGGGACACAGAGTTCAGATATGCTGCCTGGTTTGCCTGTTCTACTGGTATATTGCAGGAGAAGTCTGTCCAGCTCCAGTTCAACTTTATAAATATATATTGTAGGGAATCACTCACTTGCTGCTGTAATTCTTTCCCAATAAACGGGTATCCAGTCGGTTTCTTTTCTTAAGAAAATGCGTTTATTTACAAAACGAATCCAACAAAAGGCAAAAATCAAGAAAACATAACTCCAGCCTGGCTTGGCACAATAATGACCTCCAATGAACAGCAGGGAGATACCTAGTTTCCTTACTAGATGTATCTTTCTCCCACAACACGAACCTTTTAGTCTGCAACTCACAATTCACAGAGTCCCAGCAGTCTGCAACCTAAACACACTTTAGCACAAGCACCCACACACAGAGAGACCTTCTCTGTCTTTCTCTCTCTCACACTGAGAGAGACTCAGGGCCCTTTCCTAGCTAACTTGTGCTTCTTTTCAACTAGTTTCTAACACCCAGGTGCTCTAAATTAGGTAAAACCTGAGATGGAGCATAGGAGTGGCCATCCCACCCAATCTCTACAGCCACTCCTAAACCCTGGGCCCAAACTCCAGTTTTAAACAACCTCTGACAGTTTAACCCTGTCAGTTTTCTTATTCCCAGGGTTTTCATGTCAGAGTTACCGGCACGTACACTCCATCTGTAATTATTCCATAGACCTGCTTACAATATATATATATATGTAATACATCTCCCATCATTCCTGAAGTTGCATGCTGTTGAGCAGATGCAGAGAGTTTGTAAGATAATGGTCTGCAGTTTGGGGCTTGCTAATATAACAGAAGTAAATTGTCTACTTGCTGTGCAAATCTGAATACTTTCTGGCAGCCAGTGTCTAGCAGAAAATGCTGGGAGAGTTGAACCTCAGCAATAAATACCACTTTCCAAAATTTCTATTATGTACCACCCACTACAGCAACACCCTTGATATATGAAGCAGGCCAAGATTTATGACACTTGCTCCTTATGGTATTGATCCTTAATCTGCTTAGTGCATTGAAAGTGGAAGTTGCTGAATGGTTTTGCACTCGCATGATCCAGTTCTGTGTTAATTACTTGTGGTAGCATGAGGCAGTTTCTACTACAAGCAGTCAGAAATACCAGACGATATAGGATTTTTCCTGTTGACCTGACACAGTTTTCCATTTAAAAAGAATGGAATAAAGGTCACATGCCATTTGATTTTAAGTAAATAAACACAGAATTTTCTGTGTTAGATCCTTATGGACTAGAGCATGTATACCAGTGGTTGGAGAGTTGGGCCTATAGGAACCCTTATTCTGACTAGATTGGGCTTGAAATGAATGTCCCATGTCAGACCATCACTTGATATTGTTTGATAACTAACCTTGTAGTATCTGGAAAACTGGAACTGTATTTATCTATACAATAAATATATGAATGTTCCTTTAGTATTTTGTGAAAGTACCTTGCACATTTTGCCACCCCAGCAGCCTTTGGAAGACTACAAGCGAAGACAGTATTGGAAAGCTTTATTTGGCTGTTCCTAACAGTGAATCATTATGTGACAAAAAGATTCCACATGTGGAGACTGTTTGGAAAAGTTTTTGGAGGGGCATTTCTAGAAACCTTTCTGGCATTTCTGAAAGAAAAAAAAATCACTTGAAGTAAAATTGTAATGGATATTAAAATAGACTAGCTGTAGTAGATGTTTAAATATTCACAAAAGCCTTTATTATTTTTCTCTTTTTAGATTTTGAGAAAGCGAACGTTATATTACTGTGATTCCATTGCCTAACGTTTTTCCCTCATGTAACAACAACATTTACTGTCCCTACCAGATGATATGAGTGGCACTGTACTGTGAGGGCCTGTTCATCTTGCCAAGTTTCCAGTATTCACGGCCTCCTGTAACACAGTTCTAACAGAACATGGTCATTTGTGCACATTTCTTTGAACAAAGAAGTGAGCTTTTTTTATTTTCCCATTGAGTAGCAGTTATAAATTGTTCATTTGGCTTGTTTTTCTTTTTGTCCATGCAACAGTAGGTAATGGAAAGTCCATGTGGTGAATCAGGGACAGTTGCAGAGACTGGATGTGAGCTTCACTATCCACTATTTTGGCAGTTGGGCATGACTCACACTATACACTGTCACTTGTACTGACCAAAGCCTGGCATATGAGTCTTTTTCTATAAATATCCTTCAATATTCTTGTTTCCAAGGCCCGCAGAATCACATTGTTTTATTCAACAGCAGTATTAGTTCTTGATCTCTCTGCACTGTTTTGAAAGTGTAGTCATAAGAAGAAGTGGGTGTTGGCTGTTGATGCATTGTTTAAATCTACTAGTTCGTTAAAATATTGATCTAAGTGAAGAAGCGCAGCACTCCCTCACCTACGTGAGATACTTTCACTATCTGTGCAACAGAGAAGCAAGCTGCTGATCTGGGACAAAACCACTGAACCAAGTTTGTGTTCAAGCTTAATACCATAAAGCGCAGGTGTTCTACTACCAATTTAATTCTGGAGACAGTTTCCACTGTTATATGACTTCATTCTTTCTCAGTAGGCAGGCCTGGGAACTTTGTCATCTTATGACTAGGTTCACACTAGCATACTGTGCGCAGCGTTTTTTTTTGGTTTTTGTTTTTTTTTAAGTCTCCGGCAAAAATATGCCCAGAATAGACGGCAAAGGAAATCCGTAGAGATCAATGTATATGGAAGAAAAGTGTTCACAGTAGCGTTCCATTGAGATCATATTACGCTAGAACGCTACCTGCACTATTTCTTCAGGACTGTTATTGAAATTAGTTTCAACAGAAATTTAACAGTTAATTTCAAACGCATTGCAAAAATGCTCTGCGTTTGCAAGCTGACAGTTCACGTGACTTCCAGATTTATTTTGTAACAGCAAAAAAAGGCAGCGAAAAAAGTGCTTATGAAAATTTGCTGACAAAGAAAATCCTCTTCAGATCTTAGGAATGGAATTCAGTGATCCAACTGGGAGCTTTCCTAGACTTTTCTTCACAGAGCTTTCGTCTAGAATCATTGACATACTCAAAGGACATTGCACCAAATTGTCCTCTGCTGGGCTGCTAATGTTTCCTGCTTTTAGTGGAGAGGATTTACTTTGTCAGCGAATTTTCATAAGCATTTTTCACTACCTTTTTTGCTATTACAAAATTAATCTGGAACTCAGGTGGGCTGTCAGCTTGCAAACGCAGCGCATTTTTGTGATGTGAGTGATTGCAACTGTTAAATTCCTATTGAAACTAATCTAGTCACATAAAATAGGCTGTGTTCTATACGCTCAAAGAAATAGCACAGGTAGCGTTCTAGTGTAGTACGCTCTGAATGGAACGCTATTGTTAACACTTTTCTTCAATTAGCGTTGTTCTCTATGGATTTTCTCTGGTGTCTATTCTGGGCGTTTTTTTTTTTTTTTAAATACGCTGTGCACAATACTCTAGTGTGAACCTAGCCTAAGACATGTTTGTGTTTTAAGAGTCCACATCAGTTGGTACAATGTCTGTACTTTTCAACACATAATTAATTACTACAGTTCTAATATACATACACAGACTTTGTTGATTACTTTGTAACTTTTTCAGGTACTCAAGATTCACTTCATCTTCATAATGAATTATTCTAGAATTCTAGAGTTCTAGAGCAGGTCACAAGTCTTCTGTGTTAATTAAGTGTTTTGTGTTAATTAAGTGTTGTGTAATGTATAGGTAGTATGAGATAATCTTCAGTTATTTGTATGCCTTATAGAGAAGATGTGTCCTGTTGCATAGAGTAATGTATTGTTTATGTCAGATTATTTTCATTTCCTGTCATAAATACGTCATCATCACCAGATTGCTTTCATTGAGAAAAGAACAGAGTCTTTATCCCATGCAGCTGAAATGCTCGTACACTAAACCAGTGTTTCTTAGCCACTGACCCTTGGGCCAATGCTGAAAATATCACTGCTATTTGTTGTGGAGTTTCATGCCCTTAAAATCAAAATGACTTACGATCCCCAATTCCAAAAGACTTGGTACAGAAGGAAAAATGTAAATAACAGCAAATGATTCGCAAATCTCTTTTGTATTTAATTGAAAAATTAGTACCAAGGCAAGATATGCTATATTGTTAATTAACTGTATTATTGTTCATAATTAATGTTTGTTTATTATTGTTTAAGTACACTTATTGTAAAGTTTATTCCTGCAACATTTTCCAAATGGTTGGGACAGGGGCATGTTTTCCACTATGTATATCATCTCTTTTGCAGTTGTCTGCTTGGTTTACGGTCTCTTTCATGCAACAGAGTTTACTGTGATTCAGTTACACATTGCATTGCTTTCCATGCCACTTTCACTCACGCATTCACAGTATCTGATCTGTTTGTGGCTGTCCCACTGATGTGTAACCGTGTCTCCCAACTCTTCAGGGGTGAACAGTGGAGCAACGCTATCCCCCTGGAGGTAACTATAGTTTTTTAATTGGCTGTCTATGCACCACCCATTTCTCCATGATTGGCTGTGTGCTGGTGACGTCAATCCTAGAGACCAGCCATTAGGTATCAGGAAGGGTTAGGCAGGGGGAACTAGGACTGGGGGAACTGGGACTTGGGGACAGGGATCTGAGACTGTGGGATAGAACCAGAAAAACAGGACTGCCCTGTGGAATCAGGCACAATTGGAGGTATATCTGTAGCCGGCTTGCAATTTTGCTTCTTTACTGCTAGATGATCAAGTTTTGCAAATACTGATATTTGTATACGGATCAATAATACTTAATCATATATTACTGAGCCTTTCATAATACTGCTAAAAAGTGTCTACTATGTAGTAGATATGTTATGGACTTCACAGTTACTTTGAAGCCTATTTCTCATTACCATTTTTTCAGTCCTGCAAGTGTTCTTGAAACATGCACATGAAAAACATATCCCCAACTTGTAATCATATTATGTAAGTAAAGTCAAATCTAATTTGGAAACTTTAAAGTTGTTAAGAATGTAATTGGTTTGTTTGGCTCTATCCCCACTCATCCTAATCCCCACCCATATCTCTTATCAGTCTGCTCCCTTATTGTAGCTCTATTACCTAAGTCCTGCCTGCCAGAGGGGAGCTGCCTTGTCCGCTAACAGTTTATAATCACAGTTAAAAGTCACACTGAAGTAGTGTGTGTGCTCCTCTGCTCCCCTTATTGGAGACATATTCATCTTTTTGTAAATGCAATCTCTGCCCCAGTCAGCCTCCATTTCCATTTGAGCTCTGTATAATACAGATAAAGGACTTGGGACAACTAGCTATACAGTGTCAATAAATTAAGTATTTGTTAAACATGTAAACTTATCTTGTATTCTAAATATGACCAAAACTTCAAAATTTTTCCACTTTTATTAAAGAAATATTATTATTATTTTTATTATTAAAATATTATTGTCCCCTACAAAATGGAATATTTGGAGAAGCTGCTTTAACAGATGTTCAGTTCGGTTTTTTTTTATACTGTATTATCTGTTAAGCCACTGAGTCTGTTAAACTGTGTTGCTTTGGAATATTGGGGTGTGTAATTTCTTTGAGAGCATTGTATGTCACAACAGAAGCAGTACAGTAGCTCCTATTTATATGTGTAAATTCAGATAAGGAATGTTTTTAATTGAAAAGAACTGGCAAGAAGCCCTAATTCTAGATAGAAGACACAGAACATGCGGGCATGTGCTTTCCATAAAATCTTCCAATTCTGTTTGTGACATAACACTGAATTGTAGTGATAAAAGTTATAAATATGCCAAAAACTGTAAAAGCCAAACCTCCCTTCGAATTTTTCAGGCTTACAACCAGGCCATCTTTTAAAAGTGAATCATTGTTTCAACCCGATAGATCCCACACATGCATTAACATTCAAAGGGCTTTGTCCCTTTCATGAAAAGTGCTTAGATTTGTTGTCAGTAGCAATATATTAGATATGTCATTAATAATTTCAGTGTCTTGTAAATGAGTCTGACTAAGCTCCACATGGTTGGTAGAGCCACTTGCTGTAGTGTTGGGAAAATGATCTACTGGAATAAAAAGTAAAAGATTTGTCTGATTGCCTGTTTTTTTATTATTATCATCAATCTTTATTTCCAAAGTGTTACAGGCACTGTACATTAGGGTAACAAATGACAATGCAAAAACAGGCTGTGAGGTAGACGTCCCTGTCCATTACAGCTGACAATCTAAAATAGGTTGACTATGGGGGTAATTCAGGAACGATCGAACTTACCTTGCGATGCTTCTCACCACTTCGCTGAGTCGGGTACGCGCTCCCTGGTCTCCTGCACTCGGAGATCAGTGAACGCTTTAAAGGTACTTCAGCTCTGTGAGGCGACTCGAGTGGTAGCGAGGTGAGCCGAAGTACCTTTAAAGCATTTGCTGAGACCAGGGAGCGCGTACCCGACTTGGCGAAGTGGTGAGAAGCATCGCAAGGTAAGTTCAATCGTTCCTGAATTACCCCCTATATCTTTAGTGGGGCACTTAAATGTAGTATGAGTCGGCCAGTCAGCTATTTCAGCTAAATTCAGCATTAAAAGCGCAATTATAAATTGTGGAAAAAGCAGATTTCACAGGCCTAATTTAATCAGGTAATTTCTATGGGTCACTTAGTTCCATTTCATGGTGACAAAAATATGTTAATCAAAACCATTAGTTGATGCAATGGAATTATTCTGTAGTGTTAGATAGGTAATGGGTAGACCTTTCTCTATACACCCATTTTTATTAGCAGCTGAATTCTTAAAGCAATGGCCAAGCTTTACATTTCTAGGATCATATCAAGCAGTATTCTATTACTTATAAAGGCCAAATAAGATTTACCTGAAGTAGTTTTTCTCTTGTATCTATTTTACCTTAAATTAAATGTAAATATAAACATGAATTAATATTACATCAATATGTGCTTTATTCTACACATAAATGCCTATAATAACAAGTGAAAGAAGACTCCAGTTCCTCTAAGGCAGGGGTGGCCAAACGTTTAAGCCATCGGGTCGCATGAACTGCCCGATGGCTTCAGAGGGCCGGGGGGGGGGGGTGTGCCTAGCGTGCTGATGCCTATGGGGCTAGTTCATGCCCCCCCACCCCTATTTTAATATCCTCCCACTTCTGGAGGGTCGGATTCGGCCAGCAGGCCATAGTTTTCCCACCCCTGCTCTAAGAGTACTGACTTTTATGTAAGTCATAGAGGTGAGATCACACCACCATTTCATACCTGAATTACAGTCTAAAAATTTCAGCTGTTTTTTTGGCAATCTCCTCGTGGATGGCCAAGTGCCAGTTCAAATTAAATCTCACTAAAACAGAATTGATTATCTTTCCACCCAAACCTGGACCGGCTCCTACCTTTTCCATTCTAGTGGATGATGTAATAATCAACCCTCTAACCTCTGTACATTGTTTTGCGGTGACTTTTGACTCTGCTCTTTCCTTCTCTAAACACATCTCTTCCACTGCTAAAACATGTCGATTTTTCCGTCGCAGCATTGCCAAGATCCGCCCCTTTCTCTCTCGCTCCACTACTAACACCCTCATGCATGCTCTCGTCCTATCCCACTTAGACTACTACAGTGTTCTTCTATCTGCCCATCCAGGTTCCTACCTCTCCCTGATCCAGTCTAAATTGTGCTGGCAGAATTCTCTCTCCCAAGAGTGGACAGCCTTTCTTCCAATCTCTTTCTGCTCTTTGGCTCCCCGTAAGCAAACAAATCATTTACATTGTTCTACTTTTGACATTTAAGGCACTTCACTCTGTTGCCCCTCCCTACATTTCCTCACTCATATGTCTGTACATTCCTCAACATCAACTGCACTCCTCCCAAAGCAACCAGTTTTGCATGCCCACATACTAATACTACCCTTTCTTGTCCTAAACCCTTTTCTCTCTCTGCCCCCCACATCTGGAATTCTATACCCCTTTATCTTCACCAGGATCGTTCCATCTGCACTTTTAAAACCAAAGTGAAGTCCTATCTTTTGGAGCACCAGCAATGATTTTTATCTCTTATTTTTATGTATATATTTTATATTTAGTCATTCATGCTTAATATCTGTATTTATTGACCTACATATTTGTATTTACTGACCTGTGTTTCAGTACATTGCTACAGCTCTTATTATGCTTCTTTCTATGTATGAATTCTAAGCTCTATGGGGCAGGGACCTCCAACCTCTTGTGTCAACCACAACCCAGCACTTACAGTGAAGTATCCTTGTGATATCATACTGTATTGTTTAATGCACATTTCCCATGTCTGTATTATACTTGTATTGTACAGTGCTGCGTAAATTTGTGGCAGTTTATAAATAAAGTTATACATACATACCTGCAGCTACCTCCAGAAATCCCAGAATCAGCAGGTCTGGTTAGTTGTTTCTGGTGTGACTGACATGTACATCAGTGGGACCAGTCAGGAAAACTGGAGTGACACACTTCCCTGAAAAAAAGTTGTGAAGGTGACCTTATTCATTTAGTATTAATGGAGCACTATAGGCTTGTTAAGTCTAGGGGGGAATAGGAAGGGGGAGCTGCTCACTGAACAGACTTTAGCAAAGTGAGAAATCAACTGATGAAGTGAATTCTCATCACCTCAGGTTGCTACGCTCTGATTCTCTACTGCTTATTCACTAAACAGAGAATTCCCAAAGCGAATTTGCAACCTCATCGGTAGCCGTCTCTTGTGTAGTGTCCGACTGTCATTGGCTGACAAATTCAACACATTGCAGAGTTTGCTGATTATGCAAATATGGGAAAGTGGTGAACAAATGTGAATTCACACATGCAACAATTTGGATTTTCATGAATAAGCCCCCCAGGCTCCACCGCTGCCCCATCTCTCTTCAGAAATCCCTGCGTCTTCTGATCTTGACAGCTGCCAATATCCTCTTTGCTTCTGGTTCCTCTGTGTTTCTCAGAAAAGAGCAAGTGAAGTAGCAAAAATCAGCACAGAGAATAGGAAATCCAGTTGTCTAAAACCAAAAGTGGAAATTCCACCCTCTATCTGTTCTGAGCACAATTTATCTGGCCCTACACATGCTTTGTCAGCCATTAAATAAATTAACTTTAATTTTAGTAAAGTTACTTTTCTTTTTTATTCTTGTGTAAGGAATGTTTTGCCTACTTCTACTATACCAGTGATGGCTAATCTTTTGAGTTCCGCGTGTCAAACTTCTGTCGCAGTTGCGACTTAATGACAGGAGAATTGTCACAGATTTACAATGAAAAATTGTCACGGAATTACAATGGTAAATTGTCACAGTTTTGACAAGGGAAAAATTGTCGCAGTAATGGTATGGGAATTTGTTGCGGTTATGCAATGGGAAATTGTCACGGTTGCAGATTTTGCTATTGCAAATTGTTGCGGATTTGCTATGGGACCACATGAGAGTGCAACACGAACACTACCATGACATGACGTGTTAGCAAAAACATCTCCACATGTTACCTCTGACACGTGTATCATAGTTTAGCCAGAGCCGGCTCTGGCTCTATTGGCGCCCTAGGCGCCCCCTCCAACGGCGCCCCCC
>WMED01009969.1:0-16019 GCA_019650415.1 Pipa parva | reverse complement strand
TTTATGGCAATAGTAGTAATAAATATGCCTAGGCATTGCAGCAGTTTACTTTATGGCAATTTGAGCATATTCTCTGTATTGTCACTGCAATGGAGTGAATTGTCACATGTCAGCATGGTCAGACAGAGGCAGGAGCATTTTGTTATGAAAAGACATATTCTAGCAATGTGGTGTGAATCTGTTTAAAGCAGATAATGCCACTATAACTATCTTTTCCTACTTTAATGACAACTAACTGGCAGTAGCATAAATTATCATAAGAAAGGACAATGTCAGCATTTTGACATATTATGTTCACTAATATTATCACTTTAGAATAGTCGAATCAATTACAATTGCTTTTCTTGTTAATATCACACATGACGGACATTTCCTAACTCATGTTGGCACTTGGTCGCCATATTTTTTATGCCTTTTGTGTGAATTGGCACTAGAATGGCAGCGGAAACTCTGCCATATGCCTCTGAATTCGAAGCTTAAATATGACAAGGCTAAATTCATGTATTCACACTAGGGATTGTGCGATATGTATCGTTTACGATAATATCGCACAACAGGGTTTAACGATATTGCCAGATGGCAGACGCACGGACTTACTAACAGCCGATAGCTAATTAAGACTAAGTGAATATTCATGAGCCGGTACATACGCAGCCAACGTATTGACATCATGCGTTTAACATGTGATCGCTCCACCATTTAAAAGACATGTAAAGACAGGATGATGCAAGCCGCAGAGGAAGAGGCGCACGCCATTATCGGCCATTATCGTTATCGGGTAATTAATAAAAAAATCGGGATATCATTTTTTTTGCTATATCGTCCACCCCTAATTCACACCAGTAAGATTTGGGGAATTGTTACTCTGACACATGATAAATATTTGCTAAAAAATTTGCATAATACAAAATGTAAGAGAATTACTACATTGCAGTAAAAGAAAAAAATCTCCTGGTGAACATGGCACTAACATGAATTTATGCTTCTGTGGGAAAATTCACACTTTGATAAATTTGTCCTCTTGGTGTATGGGACTGACACTGTCTATGAAAACATAGACTACATTGTGCATTTTGGTTCAGTGCAGTAAAATACAGAGCTTTGCTCCCCATAGACTCCCCATTACACTGTGGTAGAACCACAGAAAAATAGGGGTGCAAAAGTCTGTGGGTAGTAGAAGCATGTAAAATAAAAAGCCATATTTATAGAAATACTTAGTGTAGTTAATTAATAGGGGGAAATCTTAGGATTTCTCGTTTTCTGGCAGGAGACTGTATTGTGCTGTTAAAAAGGAAGTAAAGAGGGCTAGTAAAATGTCTTCCCTGGGGAAAAGCACCTTCTTCAGGCTGTGCTCTGTTTATTAACGTATATTGTGTTTTTGTGTTGCCCTGGGGTGGGAGGACTCTAATATTTAGACATCACCAATCTGCATATACAAGGCTGCTATAATTAGAATGAGGATGATAAACCTTCTTGAAATAAACTAAACAAATAGTATTCTCAAATTAAATAAGATTAAATGTGCCATGGAAGGTATACTGAATATGCCCAATTAAAATCATTTATCATCATAAATACACAACTTAAACAAACCTGTCCTCTGGGAACCATTACAGGGGCTTGAACAAATTATTCATTAATAGAGATTTGAAAGAAAGACCAGCCAAAGAATTACCTTGGATGAAGTCGTAACACATCCTACACTCGGGATGTTAGTGTATTTTTTGACAAGTTTTACAAATGAGAGTGGGCGTCATATTGTTACTTTGCCCTTGTCTCTGATGTTGTAACAAGTAAATAAATGTTGCTTACCAAACTGTTTTCCTTTCATAGGCAGCCTGAGTGGGAGAGACTTATTTCCTACCACTCTCTTTTACAACAATGGGCTTTTGGAAGGAGACAGATTTCCCTACCAAGAACCCAATAAGCTCTCACTCAGTGAAAAATGACATCATTTAGTGTTGACAGAAATCAACACAAGGCTCAAATCGTTGTTTGTTGAAACTTTGTCTTTTTCTGCTACACACATGCCATATATAAATATATACTATGTTGACATAATTCTGAACATAATTCTGCTTTAACTCCACTTTATTTAGCAATTCTAAATAATTTAAACTTATATAATGAGCTGCATTTACCTTTTTTGTGAATTTTTACTGTTTGGAGACATTGTTTTTTTCTGAGAATGTAACAACATTTAGTAAAAGGGTGTTGTGTTAACTCTGCCAGATGGAGCTCCACATAAAAAAAGAAGTCTTCAGTTTAAAGCGAACTTTTCATCTAGTTTGCCACATCTCTTTCTTTTTGCTTGAGGTCTTTTAACACTCAAAAAAAGTCCTGAATAAATCCAAGTTTTCTTTTGGAGGCTCAGAAAAAAGATTCTGACTCCAAGGTGTCGTTATCAGATTGATGGGCTGGGTCTGATTGAAGTCTCTTTGTCATGCAAATGTCACAGGGCATGATGGATGGGCCCAGATATCTGACAAGCTTCAGGAGGTCCTCAGCCATTGGCCCCTAGAGAATCACATGTCCTCTCTGTGAGAATGAGAGGGTTTGAAGCTTGGCAAGCTATGGATGGAAGTTTACAGATTTGACATACTACGTAAAGGTTGTAGGGCAGAAGGAATCCCCCCTGAAAACAGATTGACCCTAATCCATCACTGGCAGATGGACAATACCAGAATGAGTTCCTTTTTGGAATATACAATTTGTAACCATGGGACAAGCGCCTACTCACCCAGAGGATACCATAATTTGGACCAAGGGACACCATCTTTTCCAGCTTGCCCAGGTACCAACGATATTTACGGCGGGGATGGATGTCTTATGGTATCAGGAAGTGGATCCATCCAAAACCATCTCCATCAACAGAGCTCCAGTTTCCCTCATCATCATCATCAAACCAATACAAATGTACCCTATGCCAACTCATTAACAAGTTACAACCCTCAGACTTGCAGTCAGAGCTATGGGCACCAGGCATACCCAAACCAAGAGGCAGAGGGAATTTTTTACCAGCAGCAACCTTATTGTTCTAATACAGGATCCAGCCCCAACACTTTGTCTGATGGGTACTGTGGAGCAATACCAGGGTCTACCCAGTGCCATCCGCATCCTTATGGACAAGAACAACAGGGTTTGGTACAGGCATATACCCACCATTCCTCTGCACTGCATGAGGAGCATGAACCGACTTGCCCACCAGACCATGGTGCTTCTAACCACACGTTTGACTGGATGAAAGTGAAACGTAATCCACCAAAGACTAGTGAGTACCAAAATGGATAGAATATTCTCAGCGCTAACAATGTTTTAATATTACTGACTCAAATAGGCCTAAATTTCAGTGTGTATTTTAACTGGCATTACTGGAAGCAAGTGGGCCTTGGTGCAATATTTGGGACTGGACGTCTTTGCTTCATCCTGAACAAACACCCACAGCCCAATTATCACTATTTACTTTATTCCACTCCTTTTATTTAATATCCTTTAGACCTTGTATGTGAGATTATTTTCTGACCATGTAATAGTGCAGCGATTGTTGTGCTCAATGGAACCCCTTCTTGTCACCAGGCCCCTGTGCGGCTATCATTGCAAAATCTGTAATTACGCTCCTGGGTTTGTTACTGTATCACAAGTCTTGTTTTACAGTTTAGGTTTCCCAAAATTCCCACTGCATAATGGGTGAAAAGACTCCTATTTAACTTAACATATGCCTCATTTACAGTGGAGATCAATATTTGTCCATTATTGTCACTATAAATTGTTAGCAATTGTTTTACTTATATTTTATTGGACATAAAAACCATAACCTGAATAATTAGCAGAAAGCCAAATGTACAAAAAAAATAGTAATAACTTTCTGAGAAATGCAAAAAAACCTGACAAATTCTGGCATCCACGATGAAAACCAAAATGTGTGCCAACCTCTTCAAGCTTAGTACACACAGACAGATACTTCAAAAATACTACAGTACTTTCCCAGCATCATAAAATATTGTTAAACTAACCAACAGTGCAAGACAGAAGCAGGCCATGGCAGTAACAGGAGGTTTAGCAACGTAAAAGCACTTTAAAATACATCCTCCCCATTAAAAGAAAATTTGACAACAAAGGTGGTGTAGCAATGACAGGTCATCTCAACAAAATGGTAGACAAAGATAGACAAAGATGAACAGCTGAGAACACAAGTATTTTATTCTGGAAATAACAAAGACAAAGCTGTCTACTGGCAGTATTGGTACAGAATAACAGACATTTTTGTAACACAAATTACAAGCAAGACAGACTAAAGAATTGTATATATGACTACAGCGTAATTTCATTTATTTACAAGTCATGAGTAAGGCCGAGAAGAGCAAATTTATGCTAGGGTCAGTTAGCACAGTAGGGCTATGGGCTAGGCCTAGTAGACAGGCAATGAGACAAACATTTCTAAGCCAAAGAAAATAGTTTTGTAATTATGAGCAAGGCAGGAGATTGTAAATGTTTGGCATTTAGCAGGGATGGGCAGACATTGTGCAACATTTTTAAACTAATCTCTACAATATATTATTACATTTTTGAGGAAGTCAGGGGAAGTTTAAAAGACTGAAGAAATGAGTCTGATGCATAGTTATAGTTCAGATAGATGGCACTGAGAAAAACAGTACCACCATTAAATTCATGTTAAAATTGCAGAGATGGTGATTAAGGTATTTTGAGGGTAAGTAAAAATGAAAATGTGGCAGGTTTAATCCAAAGCTCACATATTACTAAGAGATCTGAGATGTTTGGGTAACTGGAACCTTGATTTAAATTATACTGATTTGAGGACAGGTTGGGATAATGTTACCCATAGTTACTTGGGATTCCTGCGACAAGTGCGATACAAAGCGTTTGGGCTTTAGCAAGAGGGAGGGATTGAAAAGTGAACTAACAACTATATTAAAGAAAAATGAATTAGTAAAAATTAAAAAAGGAGAATAATATAGGGGCCACCTTAAATTCTCACTTTCTGTTCAGCAAGTGCATTCTGGTTACATGAGGGTTTAACTAAAGAGATGTATATTTCATTAGCTAGCTGATTCTCTAGCTGTTATGGTAAGTATTAGAGTTATACATATTTTAAACATATAACACTGCAAACAAACAGTATTCAGCAGAGCAGTCAGTTAAGCCAACTAGAATTGAAAACTGCTATACCTAGCAAAATACATCTGACTGTGTGTACAAAAGTTTAATTCTACTATTACTATTATATGTGTATTTTTAAATCATAATCAATATCATCCCATCCTTTATCTGTCTATCCCCAGTAAAACCAGTGGATTTTGGGCTAAGTACCCATCAAAACACCATTAGGACAAACTTCACCACCAAGCAACTGACTGAGCTGGAAAAAGAGTTTCATTTTAACAAGTACCTGACCCGTGCTAGGAGAGTGGAGATTGCCGCCACTTTGGAACTGAATGAGACCCAAGTAAAGATCTGGTTTCAAAACAGGCGCATGAAGCAGAAAAAACGAGAAAGAGAAGGACTAGCCCCGAATGTTATAAAGGGCTCAGTGAAAGAGAGCAGGGAGATCTCAGACCTATCTAGTTCCACTTCTCCAGATGCATCTCCCAACTCTGTGTAACAGGGTACAAACTGGACACAATGAAAACTGCTTTAAAGTCTACCTAGAAGTTGTAAATAGTTTATTTTATTCTACAGAAACATTCGTATTTATATTAGTCTACATGATCTTCTTTATATCCACTGAACAAAAGACAGTCATTTTCTTTCATGGAACCCCATATTTCAGGGTACCATCAGTTTTTAGACTTATCCATTTGTTTCTGGTTTAGTAATATGAACATTTTCATTTTTTTTTAATGAATAGATTTTTCTGTCTATTTTCTATAAGAAGGAAAAAGCAGTTGCGTTATTTCTAGTCTGCACTATTCAGTAAGGGACTATTACCTTATACTGTATATTCATAAAGTATCAGCCTCATTGCACCAAAAGTTTTTCAAACGTTAAAATGAAACTGTTCTACTCACCAGTTTGCATGAAACTATGCAATATACTCATTTTTTACACTGTGCAGATAACAGAAATATTTCATTAAAAACAAACCTCTTCTCTGTTTTTTTTTTTTATATAAATATATATTTGGAATAACAATGCATTTTCTCTTTTTTATCATTAGAAATAAATCTACCTCGTTTTACAATTCTTCGTGTTCATTCTTTGGCTGAAACTTCACTGTGTCAAGTTTTTGTTAATCAGATAGTTACTATTTGCTCTTGATCATGGTTGTTCATCTTCTTTACTAGGGCTCCTCCTAGTATGACTATAAATAAACTACATTTTCTAGAAGAATCATGAAAATTATGTTATCATGATGAGACTGTATTAACTAAAATAAAACTATGTTTCTCTGCATTTATGGATTTGTGACCAAAACTACATGTACAGTATTGCTTTCCCTTCTGGCAAGAGAAAGGAGGGGGAGATAGATAAAGGCTTTGAAGCTTGTGTCTTTACCAAACACAAGAACCAAAACTACATTGTATTTTTGTCTAATCCCTAGTGCAACAAAAGAAAACAAGGGTAGAAAATTACCATTTAAGACTGAATAGAGCTTCCCAGTGTGTCTTTCTCAAATCTGTATTTATATATGAAAGTGTACATACCCCCAAGACAGGAAGGGATCTCACACACACACACACACACACACACACACACACACACACACAGAGTTTTCGTTTTTTGGGGTTTGTAATTTAGATTACAAGCTATTGTTTTCATGGCATTATGTCTGCAGAGGTTGACTTTTCCAAATGGGTTTGGAACAAATATAAAGTAACTTATTGTTCAGGAAAGGGATGATAAAGCCCATGTATTTCAAAAGTTTAGATATAGAAAGATATGGATCTGAGTAAAAAATATGGAAATATTAAATGGAGATCTGGTGTCCTTATGGTGACCTTTTACTGTACTCCATCTCACCAAGTCTTCAATGCAGACTTTGCCACATTGCATTTTACCAAGGTGCCCTGAGGATTTCAAAAGCTGCTAAAGGTTTCCTTCTATTCATCTGTCCACCTTTTCTTCTCAGTTTACCCTGGCCTGACAGATTTATTTTACCTTAGCTCTCAGATGGACTGCTTCAATATTTATTCAAGTTGATGGCTGTCTAGGACCTACTCTTAGCTGTCTTGTCCTGCAGGCTCCTTCCCTTAGGCCGAGGTTCACCCAAAGTTCATCTTGCAATCAAAGCAGGAGAAAGGACTACACTGGATATCCCTGAACAGTCCAGGAATGGGTTATCCCTTAAGGTCATGTTGAGGTCTTTTTGCCCCATACTGAGTTTCTAAAGACCCAGCTCTCAGCACCTTGTATGACATAAGAAACCTTTATTTGCCCTAAAAGTAAATGTTTGGAAGGACTACTCAGCCCTCCTAAAATAAGCTTAACTGACTCCAGGACGAAACTCTTGGGATTCCCACTACAACCGCAATGAATCTAAACAGCCTTGTGCTTGCTGTTATTTGTATTATAGGATTGAAAAGAAGAAAAAAATGGAGAAGAATGTAAACACTGGAAGCTTACACCATAGTTAATTTTATACTGTAGTGTTCATTTATAAAATAAAAAAAATTACAAAACATGAATTTTTGCAAATTATGTCAGTAAAAATTACTTTTTAACATTAAACTTACTCCACTCCTTACAAGTGCTGAGACTAAGGGTAGGTTCACACTGGCATTTTTATATGCGGCGTATGATGTGCCGCACATAAAAATAAAATATGCTGCCTATGGACTTCTGGACTTCTGGAACCACACTAGCGTGTGATGCACATTCTCTGCGTCTTGAACGCTGGCTGTCCCATTTTGTGTTGGTGTATTATGCCGTGCACAAAATGTGGCCAGATAGGAAGAGCCGTGAATACCGAGGGAGCGTTCACACTGTCCTTGGTAAGTACAATAGAGAAATACGCTGGAGCATATTTTTTTTCACACAAGCATATTATCCGCTGCGCATAATATGCTAATGTAAACCTAGCCTTAATATTGTAAAACTAAATAAGGTTTAGATAAGTGTTTTTATGCAGCTGGCTCTTATAATTGTCAAAACATATCAAAGAAAAAGAAAACAGAGTAAAAAAAATTCACCTTAGACTAGGTTCACACAAGCGTATGATGCGCAGCACATCATACGCTAGTGTGAGGAAAAAAAAAGAAAAATACGCCGAGTGTATTTTTCTATTGTACTTACAAGCGACAGTGTGAACGCTCCCTCAGCATTCACATCACTTCCTGTGTGGTCGCATTTTGGTGCAGCGTATAATAATGCGCATCATACACTGGTGTGTCCGGAACTAGGTAAGTACCATTGGCTTGCATTGAGCTGTATTTTTTTTCACAAGAGCGTATGATGCGCTGCGCATCATACACTCGTGTGAACCTAGCCTTATTGCAAAATTTGTCTCTACTATCATCATGTGTGTGTTGTGCAAATAAGGGCAATAAAAGTCAGTTTAAGCTCAATGGAACATGAAATGATATGTGATATGTGATCCAATAAAACCAAAAGTACTGTCAAACAGATCTGCCTTGTATTGTCATGTCAATCAGATATGACCCTATTATTACAGCAGCGTATTTAAACTCTCATGCATTTCTATACTTCAATACCGCAAACAGGCTCCTAATAATACTCTCTGATAAATGTTACACAATCCTAGTTATTTCTTTAACAGCTAATATCACAACATGTTTTTTTGTCAGGTGAATTAACAAATAAAGTATGTATATTTAATTCATTCAGACTGGTGCCTATTGACAGCAATATGAATTATTATTTGTCCAATATTCACAATTGCTGCACACCTTATCAATAAAACATATTTATGTGGTGCTCTTCCCTTGATGCATTGGCGCAAACACAATAGAGCAGCGGGTCTCAACCTTTATGAGGCCGCGACCCCCGGCGCTGACGTCACCACGCACCGCGTGATGACGTTTTGTCCGAACGTCATCACGTATGCACGTCACATGGTGACGTTCAGACGAAATATCATCACATACGCGTGTCACGTGGTGACGTTCGGCCGAAACGTCATCATGTACGCGCGTCACGTGGTGACGTTTTCGGTCAACATCACCCCGCAGGAACCCTTATAAAGAGGGTCCTGCAGCCGCTTCCGGGTGCTGCAGCGGTTCTCGACCCCCGTGGGATGGCCGCACGACCCCCAGGTTAAGAACCGCTGCAATAGAGTGTGAGTAATCTGGTAGCAGTTCAACATAACCCTGCCTTCAACAGGAAATGATGATTGGGTACCAGATGGTGGAGTAAACAGGCTCAATAACTTAATTGTATCCTGTTTACTGTTCTTAAGGGGCTTATTCACAAAACTCCAAACAGTCATATAAAGGTCTGAATTTGTATCAGGTCACCAAATCTTGATCTTTGTGTATTCATCAAACTGTGATGTGGCAAATTCATGACCAGTTTGGACATTTACAATGGCTGCAAACTTAAAATACTGGCTGGTATTGTTTTTTGGTAATAATATAGGTTATATGACATAGCAATTAATTCTAATTGTAGTAATAAGAGCTCTTTTCAATGGCCAGTTTGTACTTATTTCTTGTAGCAAAACGGCAGCCTACACTTGTGATTTCAGCACAGTTTTAATGCAATTTTAGTTTTTCTCAGAAGCTGCAACTATGCAAATGACTTTATGTGGAGTTAAAATAATAGGAGATAAACTGGAATACAATAACATCTCTGCAACAAGTATGAACTGTGCAATCCCTGTGCAACACTATGTGCGTTTAATGGTAATTTATCATAAGTAACAATAGTGACACAGATGAAAAGTTAATATATTTAATATTTCACAAATGTAAGGATAATGGCACTAATAGTGTTTTAGTGGTTATCTCTGTCTAAATGCTATAAAAATATAGAAGTGACTGGTGCTATTGTTTTTAATGGCCACAGGGTAAAATCCAAGCTGGCACTTTCAGGGTTAAAGCTTCAGTTAAAGTGTCAATGCCAGTTTTGACCTGGTCACCACCATTTAAAGCAATGGGACCCATCACTGTTATGCTTTTATAGCATTTTGACAGCGGCAGCCACCTCCACCGTCAAAGCACTTTGGGGCTTATTTACACATCTGAAGAGACTGAAAAGGTCCGTATTCCCATCCATACCACACTTCCCCATATTCGAGTATTCATCATATGTTGTGATTTGGTACATTTGCATACAAATCAGGTGTTTCAGATGGTTGTGGACCTTGTGTGCACATGCACAAGTCATTCACCTATTCATCAAATGTGGTAATCTGTCGAAGTAGTTAATTTGGCATGACGTACTGTGTCAAATTTGCTGCATTTACTTTAACAGATCAAAGTGGAGAATTAAGGAGTTGATGGCAGGTCAATGTGGTTAAATCGACTGTTCATTTAAAGTAACAAAAAAGTCGCACTGACTGATATGCGCTCGCTGATGTCCTGCACGCGGGATTCCAGTCTCAGCGAGACCAGAAGAGTCGCCTTGCCGAGACTGGAATCCCTTTAAAGTGCTCGCTGATGTCCGCGTGCAGGACATCAGCGAGCGCATATCAGTCAGTGCGAAGTGAGGCGAAGACTCCACCCCTCACTTTGCACTATCGTGAATTACCCCCTAAGTGACAACATGAACTAGGAATATGGTGATGTAGAAAGGTATGTATTATTCACTTAATACAGTTAGCAGGACATTGCGAGGATGATGACACTATACTACTTCACTGGTGGAATTCACATCCCTTTGCATCCCTCAATTAAAACTATTTTCCACTATTGTCCAACTGACTACTCTGCACTATGCAAGAATCCAGGCCGACACTTGCTAAGGAAATCCTTCTTTTAGTAAATAAAATGAATTCACATTTGATGAATAAACTCAGGGGAGTTATTGACTAAAGTCCAAATAGTCTCATAAAGGTGTGAATTTGAGTATTCAGTCCAATTTTATGATGTGGCGAATTCACCAGCTAATGACGCTCACACACTACACAATAGGTGGCAGCTGTTGCGACTTTACTATGGGGATATTGTCACGGATTTGCTATGGGAATCCACTGTTTATTGAATAAAGTACAGAGAATCAGGGCATAGCCACCCGAATTGATGTGAATTCACTCCAGCAGTTGACTTGTAATTTTAGTCATTAACCCCCTCAATGGTTAGTTCAGGAATACAGCACTGTGTTTAATTCCCCAAACAATCGAATTTGCACAGAGTTCACATTTTCTCTCTGTGCTTGTGTAGTTTTCTGTTGGGCAATTCAGTCCAAAGCTCACAAATACACTGGTAGTTAATCTGAGTAGATCATACTGGCCTCAGTATGACTGGAATATTAATTTGGGATACAAAAACTTTTTTTTTCTGTCATATTTTTGGTTTACCAAGAATAACAACCTATGATAAGCCCTCTAGCATACCTCTGCTATGTAACCATTAAGCACCATTGCTTCTATTGTCTCCTGAAACAACCCTATTCCCAGGAGTTGTTGCTTTCTTAATGGTATTCAATTCCTCATCTCGTAGCCTGCTACATCTTTAATATTTAAAGGGCTCTTATTATCCCCAGAAACATTTATATTTCTAATGAATACAATATAATTTTAAAATATATTGGTAAGATATCAAAACAATAGCAAGGACCTTTAACACAAATTCCTATCTGGGTAGACATGACAGTTATTTAAATACAGTTCTTGTAATCGTTAAAGCTGAATTTTTGTATTTTTTTTTTGCTTTCTGTCTGATCTTCTCTTTACTGATAGCAGCCATGTGTTTGTAAAACTCATTCATCCAGTCCCATTAGTTTCTATTGAGCTTTAGAGGTGTTCCCAGAAACCACAGTTCTTTAAGCGGAGTAGCTAAATATCATATGTTATAGATTGTAATTTAGAATTTTTAAATATATAGTAACTAGAACTAGATTTAAGGCATTTCCATTTTTTGGTATTAATGTCCTTTTACAATGTGTTGTCCTAATAGATTTTATTTTATTTTTTTTGGTTTTTATAATTAAATTTTGAAATAAAATGTTATGGTACCTCCCATTGTTGTTTATGTTAAGAAGAACCAAAGGAGTAACCCAACGTATCTTTGTCCCCTATCTTACTTCCCTACAGGAAGAACTAATTATGCATTTTTAAGACAGACCAGTATCACTAATGCTTATTAGATGTGATACTTTCACTTGGAACTCTATAGCAGCTCTACACCTTCTGTCCTGTAACATGTATCTTATACAGATTTTAAGCTTGAGTTTATTCCAGAAAGCAGGCTGTGACAGGATTGTCAGAACTGATTATTTTCCCACCTAAACCTGGTCCTGCTCCCTCCTTTTCTGTTTTAGTTGATGATGTCATTATTAACATTATTAACACGTTGTCTTGCTGTGGCTTTTGACTCTGCTCTTTCCTTCTCTAAGCACATTGTTGCCACTGCTAAAAACTATTAAGTTTTCCTTCATAACATTGCCAAGATCTGCCCATAGGTGTGAATTCGTCAGCTAAAGACAGTCACAATAGACTGCTACTGTCGCAGTCGCGTCTTTATAATGGAAATATTGTTGCAGTCACGACTTTACTATGGAAAATTGTTGCAGTCGCAACTTTTTAAATTGTCACAGTCACGGATTTGCTATGGGAATCCGCTGTTTGAGAATTTGACAGTCTAATTTGTGAATAACCCCCTAATTTTTAAAAGATGACTGTAAACAGCAGAGAGAGAGAGAGACAATACAAAGCAAAGACATCAGTAATTTCACTTCAGAGGTAGCAGTTTTACAGTTAATTATAGAAATAGTCACTATGACTAACCATTACCAGTTGTATGTTTCTGACATTCCTGTCCCTGCAGAGTTGCTGCACATGTTAATATTTGGCTGCTCGTATCAGCTATTTCCTGCCAAATGGCAGGCAGGTGATTGCGCCATTTATGACCACCAAATGAGAAAATATCTTGAATAATACCCATTCAATGTAGGATATGTTGATCGGGCTGGATATAAAAGTCTAGTATGTGTGGTAACTGCAGGCTGACTTAGATGTCTGCAGGTCCACTAAGTTAGAATCATCTGCCCAATCTTGTGCATTTTAGTAGCCAAAGTAAATACTGATATATTTGTTATTAGGAGAAATTTTTCCATGTATATCTTCTCCTTTATTAGAAAGTTCTCCCGGATGATTTTTCTCAACTGGATAAATATCTACTCAGTTGAAAGGAAGCGCGAATTAACCTTTCATCAGTGTTTCCAACAGGACCTTTGAAAGGCATATACTGGGGTGAGTTTGTGGCTATGACATTATCTTAAACAAACACAACAAGCACATACAGTACATATGACTGCATATCAAGATAAGAGGGTAATTCATGCCTAAGAGAAGGTTGTTGAAATTCAGGCCTAATTGTTTAGGATTCCTTACAAAAGAACATGTCCTTTCTTATCAATTGTGGATTACAAGACACAATAGCTTGCCTATTGGGACAGAGGTTATCAGTGAGTAAATAGCCATGCTGTGGAAATCATCATGAATTGAGAGCAGAAAAATATCTGTGTTTACAAGGTTTTAACCACTTAATTTCTATGTGAATTTTACATGAGGTAAGATTGCGACTATGACCGCATCAAAAATTGCATTGCTGCAGGCAAGCGGTAACCATGAGAAAATTCATTTTATTTTTTTGCAGTTACCATTTGCTTTTAAGCGGCAACACAATGGGACCCATCACAATCCCTCAGTGGGAATAAATAGCGTGTGACAAAATGTTGTGTGCCATTAGCTGGGTTCATAGGGGTGAATCTTGAGCTGCATTTTGTTGCGATGTAAAAACACAAAAAATATGCAGTGGTGAAAACTGATTGAAAGTACCGGTAATGCCTATTGGCTGTTCAATGACAGTGTTTCATAGACAGGAATATGCCCTAGGATGCTTCTTGCTGTATATTTTTGACTGTGCGAAAGGCAACTCAAAAAATGCAACAGGATTAATAGTAAATAAGAATTTAACAATAGCGGTCACATGTTAGGGAAAAGCGCTGAGATAGTGACACAACAGTGCAAAGTTGTGCCTTATTTTTAAAAAACACCTATATCATATGGGCTCGTTTGGTATAGTTTGTCTGGCTACCTCAGGTTACACTGATGAAAACAATGGTTCTATTTTTTAATCCATTGTCTTCCTGTTCCACTGCTAACAACTGCTTCCTTTTCCACTGCTAACAACTGCTTCCTGTTCCACTGCTAACAACTGCTTCCTGTTTCACTGCTAACAACTGCTTCCTGTTCCACTGCTAACAACTGCTTCCTGTTTCACTGCTAACAACTGCTTCCTGTTTCACTGCTAACAACTGCTTCCTGTTTAATAAGCCATGTTTTTACTGCAAGAAAATAGTCCCTTAGTGCTTTCTTGCATTAAAACATTGGCTCACTAAATGGAGGGTGACAGGTGGCAGTGGAACAGGTAAGTCATAGTGGTTCTTGGGCAGGCGCTTTTTAGAGCTTATTTATAGTAGAAACTCTGTAGCTGCTTCCCAGAAGCAGGAAATTTGCTTTCATAATTTGTTGCAAAATTTCAGTTTACATTTGCCAAGATATTTTTGCATCTTTAGTGCAATTTTCCTACAATTTTAGTAGCTGCAATTTTAAAAAGGGAAATCATTTTACAGCGTCAAAAAGAGCCTACTATAAATGAGCCCTGAAGAGTCTTTTATGTGGTTGCCACAAATTAAAAACCATGTGGGTCAAACCACTTGGTGCCCTAACAGAAAAGTACTGATAAGCTAAATGGCAACCATGACATGACTCTAGAGAAACTATCATGGTGTCCACTATTCTAATTCAGGCTTTACAGCTCCCACTTTAGCTTATAGCACATGACACAACTGCTCCTTTTTCAATGCTCCTTAGTACTAGTTGATCCTAAGGCTGGGTTCACACTAGCAGATTTTCAGCTGAGGATTTTTATTAGGGTCATTATTGTCTGTGGTGGAAAATATTTTAGTGGAATATCCCAGAGGAAACAGTGGATACTAGTAAATTAGCTAGTCTGCACCTAATACAGCTCATGAACTGCTGATTGATATATGGCTATGTAAAATTGGCCACAAGGTGTTATACATGTAGCTGAGCTGTTTTTAATTAGGCTCATTAGTGTCTTTAGTGTAAAACACAATAGCCTGTGTGGAATATCCCCATAGGAAACACTATCCTGCCATGTCAGCTGTAGAACAGCCAGTTGTGACCTTAATATGACTATCCAGTTGATTACTTTGTTTGATTGTAGACATGGCTGGTCTATATGCATATAATAGCTTTTATCAGTTTATAGACAGAACAATCAGACTGCAGACAACAGTGAAGTGCTAGCTGGACTAATACTACGACCCCACACACACTCACACTCAGTTTTCCTTAAGTGACCAATGCAAAACAGATTTAATTCTGATGATTGTCTAACACCCCCACTAACAGCAAAATGGTCATTTAATTAATAGACATTAATAAACCGATTACATTGTGTATGGCCAATTTAAGGTGTATTTAACCATACACAGGCAGCTTTAGTGCATCTTAGATGCTGCTACAAAAAGCCACTTACACTGGTAACAGCAACAGTTGCTGCTAGTTAAAAGTGATCTTTTCATGCAATACATCTAACCGTTTGTACTTTCAAAATATCATTGAACTTTAAATTAAATTTAATACCAAAAAATGGAAATGTGCCAAATGCATTTATATGTGATTCCTTTCTGACTAAAAATATGGCTAGAGTTGGCCGAATCGATTCTGCAGAATTAAGATTCATTACGAATTTCACTAAAACTTCGATTCGTCATGGATCCGAAGTTTATGCTAATTCAGATACCCGAAGCACTGTTATTTTTCAAAAATCGCGCCATTAACATCATGTGATAGCGGGCTGGAGCGTTGGTTATTGGTGGACAGCATCAGGGAATGACATGTGACAGTCTCA
>WMED01009967.1:0-16022 GCA_019650415.1 Pipa parva | reverse complement strand
GACTTTTGGGGGTAAAATTAATGTAAGACAGGGCCTTACTTTCGGGGAAACACGGTAACCCCTAACAGAGATCCTCAAATACCCCAAAATAGCATATAATTAAATAGTGGAAAATCCTCACTACACCTACTGTAAATTTTGGTACAAGTGATACTGAAGACCAAATGAATTGATGATATTATCCAAGGAAACAGTTTACAGCAAGAACAGGAGGGAGCCAAGAACTAAGCCTTGGGGCACCCCCACCCTAAGTGGGACAGGAGAAGAGGTGTCATTATCATGGGAGACAAAAAATGAACAATCAGAAAGATAGGAAGCCAGCCAAGCGCATGGAGAATTTGAATAAGAAGGGAGTGATCGACAGTGTCAAATGCAGAGGATAGGTCTAGGACAGTGATGGGGAATCTATGGCATGTGTGCCAGAGAGGGCAAGTTCGCCGTCACCACCGCAGCTAACCTTTATTCCCCCTCACAGTTTTCAGGTCAGATCCGCGGCCTACACTGAAGCAGCACTCGCTGGGGAGCATTCCTACGCAGGTACGATGACGTCACTCATCAGCATCTCTACTTTGGGGGAAGGCACTGGTAAGTGATGTCACCTTTTTTGACACTTGGTGCCGAAAAGGTTCGCCATCACTGGTCTAGGACAGGGGCCGGCAAAGTTGTTTAAAGAGGAAGCCATTTCACTCCCTCCTCCAGCGGCAATAACTATCTTGTAAGCCGCTGGAGGAGGGAGGTGTGCCCTCTCCAAACACATGACCACCAACGGCCAATCAGAAGAGCTGTCGGTCGTGGGCGGGGCTTGACCATGGCTTCGGCAGTGCTCTCCGAGCCACAACAAGGTGGCTAAAGAGCCGCACTTTCTGACCACTGCTCTAGGAGAATTAGAATAGAAAAGTAACTCTTGGCTTTGGCAACCTAGAGTTCATTTGCAAGTTTATACAGAGCAGTCTCCATAAAGTCCCCTAGCCTAAAACCAGACTGCAGAGGGTCCAGGAGATGGTGCGCATATAGTAAGGCGGATGCAGACAAGATGTTCTAGAAGTTTAGAAGCTAAAGGCAAGAGAGATACAGGATGGGAGATGGCATGCAGAGTCCAGTGTAGGTTCTTTAAGGATGGGTTTATTATCATTGTAAAGAGAAATGTGGCTATACTGTACTATATCATCCCAGGTTGTTAAATATGGCATATTTTATGGTTTATAGTACCCACTTTGGTTACTGGAGAGACTAGTAACTAGACAAGCAGTTATAATACAGTTCAGTGTTGGACTGACTTACCAGGACACAGACACATTACATGACACCCCCCTTGCTTCAGAAAGCCTGTAGATTGATGGCCTTCCAGGTGCCCCCCCCCCCCCCCCCCCCCCTCCAGATACTCATGCCAGTGTCCTATTTTTAGGGTTCAGTCTCAGATCCCGTTTCCCCCCCAGCCTGCCCTGTACCTGTGACACAGATCTCAGGGAACACACAAGGGGGTACCACAGGAACTGGGTCACCGCTAGATGCACTATAACATACTCGGAGCCCATTATGCCCTTGGAAGCATTAAGTCCTACAAAACATGAGGATAACAGGTGCAAGGTGGTACACCTCTGTGGGCATTAAAATGTACAGTTCTCAAGTACTGGAACAGAGAGTGACTAGAATCAGGAACAATACATGACTTTGGAGTTGGTGCTCATTAACACTGAGGCTCTGAGTCTATGTTGTCTCTAGTATTCACCCTGAAACCCCCGCAAGATGGTATGGCCATTGCGGCAGGGGACCTTCCAGGTCGGGGCCCTCAGGTTAACCCCTCCACTGGTGGCTGCTGGATATAACTCACTGGAATTGCTGGCATAAATTTGGATCAGCAGATATAGCAGGATCACTTGGAACAGCGTAGCTAAACTGTAACTCACAGCACCCCTGCTGTGTAAATTTCTCTGCACTCTATTGCACTGACCATCAGTAGAGTAGGTAAGAGTTATTAATTTCACACTTCAAATTGAGAACTCTGGTATCTTAGAGAAGAGGAAGCTTCGGACCTTTTCTCATCCCTCTGAGCTTGCACTAATGTGTAAGCCATGCTTATAGACTCAGGAGGTTATTGACTAAAGTTTGAATTGTCATGTAAAGGTGTGAATTTGCCACTTCCCCATATTCAGGCATTCAGCAAATTCTGTGATGTGAATTTGCCAGCTAACGATGGTCGTGGTTGCAACTTTACTATGGGAACATTGTTGCAGCCGCGACTTTACTATGGGACTTCGTGGTTTAGTCAATGAGTAGAGAATCAGGGCATAGACATCCGAAATGATGAGAATTCACTTTGACAGTCGGACTCTCACTTTAGTCAGTAACCCCTCACTGTAGTTTATACACGCATACAGTGGGTCTGTGCTGTAGACTCAACACATTCAGCAAGAGTGAGGGTGTGATCCTAAACTACTGTAATGGCAGCAGTTTTCTCTTCATTCATTATTAACAGAAAGAGCTCAGTTGACTGCAGGTCACAAATCCTGCTACTATTCGATTGACTACGTATGCACCAGTGTCCGCCGCCGCTTATTCAATATGGAGAAGCTAATTCATGAGTTCAACAGCGTAGCATTGCAAACTGACTCAAAGAGAATTTGGCAGTCGCATTCAGGGGGGAATTCACTAAAGTGCGAAGTGAGGTGTGGATCCTTCGCCTCACTTCGCACTGACTGTTATGTGCTCGCTGATGTCCTGCATGTGGACATCAGTGAACGCTTTAAAGGGATTCCAGTCTCGGCGAGGCGACTCTGGTCTCGCCGAGACTGGAATTCCTTTAATGCGTTCGCTGATGTCCGCGTGCAGGACATCAGCGAGCACATAGCAGTCAGTGCGAAGTGAGGCGAAGGATCCGCACCTCACTATGCACTTTGGTGAATTCCCCCCTCAGACTTTGCTCAATAATCCCATTAATCTTCTGTCTCATAATGTGCATATTTTAGCCTCTATGGTTAATACCATTGTGTCATTATTATCAACTGCATAAGGAGAAGGAATAGGGCAAAACTGAGGAGAATACACTTTTTTTAAAAAAAAAATCTAGAAAAGTAAAAACAGAAAAAAAACTGATATATTTTAAAACTGGCGTTGATGGTAATTGAAGAAACCAAAGGGGGATAAGGAATAATTGAAATAAGACAATAAGAGAAAGTCAGCACGTGACTTTGGTTGTCCTGGGTGTCTTCTATTAAAGGAGAACTATTGTAGTAATCAAAAATTATCTGATATTTACTAAGATCATTAGCTGTTTTCTAAGGTTTTTTTTCTAAGGTTTTTTTTCTTATTGCATTTTCCTTTTAACCTAATTTATGTAAAGTAAAAAAAAATTATCGATATCAATAAGTATTGATACCACTAAAATTTACATTATTTTCAAATGAGCCTTTTGATATCAATATCGCCATTTTTTCCACCAGAAAATATTTTAGTTGCCCAACTGATGGAATAATGGGTTTTCGGCACTGTCAAACAGGTAAATACTTGTGAAAGTAAAAATAAATTAAAAAGGGCTCAATAAATATCAATATCGGCCAGGGCCGGACCTAGGGATAAGCGGTGGCCTAGGGCGCAGCAGGAGGGAGGCGCCATTTTGGTAATAGCCCCTCTCCTTTGCCTTGTCCCTACCTGTCTCCTCCTTAGCCCGGCTGTCTCTGCTGTAGCGCTTAGCGCTACAGCATCCCTCCTCCCGGCAAATATGCAACTTCCTGTGAGCAGCAGGAAGTTGAATAATTATTGGAGAGAGGGGAGCTGAAGCACTAAGCGCTACAGCAGAGATGGCTGGGCCAAGGAGGAGGTAGGTTGGGGCAATATTAAGATAGCACCCCCTCCTTCAGAGGGTATGGATTAGGAAGGAGGGGTCAGCAAAGTGTGGGAGATGGGTTGTGGGGGAAGCCGCGTGTGGCAGGGGGGTTGTGGGTGCATAAAAGTGTGGCAGGAGGGTTGTGGGGGCATCAAAGTGAGGAAGGGGAGTTGTTGGGGAAGCACAGTATGGGGGTGTTGTGGGGAAAGTAGCCCGGGGGAAAGGAGGGAAGGAAAGCAGCATAGAGGGGGGCATCAGGGGATAAAAAGCAGCATGGAAGTGAGAAGGAAAGCAGCAGGAAGGGGGCAGCAGGGGAAGGAAAGCAGCAGGATTGGGGTACAGGGAGAACTTTACCTTTAAGAATTTTCACTTTGGGAGCACATCCTAATGAAATGGTCTGTGTATGTCTATGGGGATTATACAGGGTTTAGGGGAATGCTTGAGGATGACATCCTACTAGGAGCGCTGAGCAGTAAGATGCCTGCACTCTGTTAGTACTTCTATGCAGAGGTGACGATGATCTGATTCTAATCCCTTCAGTTTCCAGACAGAGCAGCGCACAGAGTATAAGAATCAGATCATCAGGCCGCCATTGCATAGAAGCACTACTAGCCTAATAAGCGGTTCAGCAGGCTGAGGGGGTTATTCACTAAGGTGCCAATTCGACTGTCGAATTCTCAAACAGCGGATTCCAATAGCAAATGCTTGACAATTTTTTAAAGACCGGGTGTGTGTGTGTCTGTGTGGGGGTTATGGGGCACGATTTCATTACTCCGTCTAAGGCGCAAATAAACCTTGGCCCAACCCTGATATCGGCAATATCAATATCACTGAAATTGAGCTACCACAAAAAAGTTATTCCCTTTTAGTACATTATCCCCCTAAGTGTACTGCTACTCGATCAGTATTCATCTCATGATCTACAGCCCAGGATCGTGAAATAAATACCTCCACCTTACTTTTTGCCTATGTGATTGACATCTGTTCTCACATAGTACCCACCCTCCTCCAGAATTTAACCAACTGAGCATGCAGAGATGGAAAAAAAATCCTGGCCCTACTCAGGTGGTACAGAGAGTTCAGTACTGATATCATGCTTTATGACTTTAGTTCTGCCAGGTGAGTCTGAAACTATGGGGGAAATTCACCACTGTGCGAAGTGAGCTCCGAATCCTTCGGCTCACTCTGCACAGACTGTTATGTGCTCGCTGATGTCCTGCACGCGGACATCAGCGAATGCTTTAAAGGGATTCCAGTCTCGGCGAGACCACTCGAAAATCTGACCACTGAAAATCTTCACAGCCGCGTCTTCTCCTGTCAGTCTGAAGCCCTGCGCCAGCATCTCCTAATAGTCACATGGGAGAACGACGCATCATCACGGGGAGCCGGGTTGATGATACGCCGCTCTCCCATGTGACTATTAGGAGATGCCAGCACAGGGCTGCAGACTGACAGGAGAAGAATGTGGCTGTGAAGATTTTCAGTTCCAGGACACAGTAGAGTCGGCGGCACAGATGAAGATGGAATCATAAACACGGAACTGCTACATTGCACTTCTAAACAGGTAAGATATTTCATTTTAGGGCCAAAATTGAAAATAACATGCATTTAATAAAAGTTAGTAATTCGTATTTACTGACATATGCATTTTTTTCAATTTTGGCAAGACTGTTCCTTTAAGGGAGTTATTGAACAAAGTGAGAATTCGACTGTCTCATTATTTTGGGTTGCTACGCTCTGATACTCTGCTCTTTGACTAATTTGAGTAAATTTGCCGCAATACTCCCATAGTGAAATTGTGACTGAGACAGCAGCCATCTCTTGTGTAGTGGGTCAGAGTGCAGGAAGAAGCCTCCAGGAGGAGCAGAGGCGAAACATGTCTTTTTTTTTTGGCCCTCACCGACTGACTTTTTTCAAGGGAATGTCGGTTCACTTTTCCCTCCTATTTTGGTAATGTATTGAATTACACTTTCTACCAGTACAATGTCTGATATTTACTGAGACCATTATATTTCTGTTGGTTATGTATGTAAATTATGTTGTTATTGTTACAGGGTGAGTGAGGGGCTTTTGTAGGTTTGGGGGGCTATTTGTGCATCCCCCATACCTGTTTTAATTGGTTTTATTTTTTTTTCTTGTGCGTGTGCACTTTTTATAAGTTGTATTTATTAAAGGTGATTTATTAAATTATTATTTTTTTGCTACATATTGCTGTGTGCATTTATTTTGGGGGATCCATTTAGGGGGTTATTCACTAAAGTCCGAATTGTTGTGTATAGGCGTGAATTCGCCAGATAAAGACAGTCGCAATAGGCTGCTACTGTTGCAGTTGTGACTTTATTATGGAAAAATTGTCACAATCTTAACTTTAAAAAATTGTCAAGACTTTACAATGGAGAAATTTTTGTGGATATGCTATGGGAATCCACTGTTTGAGAATTTGACAGTCTATTTCGCACCTTAGTGAATAACCCCCTTAGTCTTTCTTGGATTAATATTATGTAGTGTGCAACTGTTGTTAGTTGGTGAATTTACCATTGCAGAGTTTATGTGACAATTCTGACTTTAGTCAATAACCCCCTGTTTAATTCAAAACAGTTGACTGGTCAGTCATATCAAGTTGTTTACTGACCGCTACAATCCCCGATCGATAAGTGAAACAACGGGTGCTCAGGAGAAGATTAAGACGGCTTGCAGGTCGCAGAATTTAAGGATACTCCGGCACTCCAAAAGGTGAAATTAAAACGTCTCCTTTATTAGTACATGTTAAAAGCACAAGTTTAAAACCAAGGCCTACGCGTTTCGCGCCGTAGGCGCTTACTCATGCCATGCCATATCAATATCAAGTCATATCAATCAAAAATGAAGACATGACATTTAGTCAACTATAAACAAGATAAGATGTCCATACATGGCCATTTCTGCTGTATTGGAAGGTTAATGCTTAGCACAGAGGGGGTAATTCAGCGAATGCTTTAAAGGGATTCCAGTCTCGGTGAGATCACTCGAGTTGCCTCGCCGAGACAGGAATCCCTTTAAAGTGTTCGATGATGTCCACGTGCAAGACATCAGCGAGCGCATAACAGCATGTGCGAAGTGAACCGAAGGATTCGGAGCTCACTTCGCTCAATGGTGAATTCCCTCCATAATGTCAAAGTGGTAAATCCTGTGGCAGCATATCAGGAACAATATACATCCATTTTGCAGTAAGAGTGGAAATATGCCGCAAAACTTTATTTTTGTCACTATGTGTTTTACGTCGGCCCTTTCGTCACACTTGCACTCATCCTTTTCCCCACCTTCTTTTATTGGATTATGGAATACAAGGGTGTTAGCGGGACACCTGGAAAAAGTGAGAGCTACGACTATCCAATATAGTCAACTTTTATTTTTATTCAAGTTACAATAAGAGGATAGCTTTGTTACATTCGGGTTTAGATATTTGATGGTGTTACTCTTGAGTTCTTAGATTCTGGGTATAAAACCAACATACAGAATAGATGTATACCAACATATTTACCGTGACTACGAAATCTGATGTAGGGTATGTGGAATGCTGCAGCGAACTATATAATAGTTTGTTATAAATAGAGGCACACCATCTCTTGGTTTCTACACTCGCGCTTTTTAAATGTACAATTAATTGTGTTGGTGTATTTTAAACCTAGCTGTAAAATTAAAATTCAATATCACCTACTACATAGAAAATACTAGAACCACAAGCACAAAAGCCTTTACTCCCTGGCTTTGTTCAGATAAAATACCCACAATCCAACCGGAATTCACATTCCCTCCTACTTTATTTCGTATTCCTGTCTTTGTTAGGAAGGCGTACACCAATTCATGAAATACAGTACGATGCCAATTCTACGCAGATTTATTCAGATGACAATGCCTTAGGCAATCATCGTAAGGTTCGGCTTTCTTCCCATTGAAGATTTGAAAAAGCAACGCTCAATCTCCATAACTACTACAATCGAATCACGACAACTGGTGTCTCTGAACTGGTCCCGCCCTCGACAGGCCATTGGTTAGTTTCTCGTGACTGGAGAGAGGAAGAGGGTGGGGAAAGCAGCTGGCTTGTGGAAGGTTCTAGAGTGCACGTAGCAGACTGTACGCCATTTATCCTCAGCGTCGGTCCGGTTGGTGGTGCTGTTGTAGGGCGCAGTGCACAGTTATACGTTTATTTACCAAATTACCGGCGCGTCCACAATGGAGGTAAGAATTTCACTATAGCGAATTCACCATTGTAAACTATGGGTTTATAGAGAATCTTTGGCGGAGCTCTATACGCAATTGCTCTGGCTAATCAACATTTAAGGAGTTCCCTTATTTATTTTACAATAAAAGTACTTTTGTCTACATGCTTAATATACGCAGTATTTGTAGTCCCATTATAATGAGAGTAACGCCGAATTGGGGGGGGGGGGGGTCAAGTAGCCATCGCACGAGTGGAATATAGCTTGGTTGTCCGGTACTCTGCATAGCTGGTTTAGGTAATGGCGGCAGTGAGGCAGCCATCTTGTCTCTCCAGCTGCTTTCTGAGCAGATGCTTTACTGTAATGGTTGCTGTCTGTTCCATTCTGTCGCGCAGCTCTGGTAGAGTTTTATTTCAGTCAGGCTCATCCTGTTTATTCTGTAAATGATTCCAGTGGAGTCCAGTTTGGCTGGGCAGTATGGCCCCATCTAGGGTTGACATGTTCTTTTTGGTCTGTTTGGTGTCATTTCATTTGATACATTATCCATTTTTGTTTTTCAGAGGGAAAAAGAGCAGTTTCGTAAATTATTCATTGGTGGGCTGAGCTTTGAGACAACAGAAGAAAGCTTACGGAAATATTACGAAGAATGGGGAAAGCTTACAGATTGTGTGGTGAGTACTGATGATATTTAGCTTTCGGTTAGATTTTCATCTCTTAAACTAGATCCTCAATTCTGAATCTCCTTTTAAAAGTTATTTTGGTTTAGGTTGTCTGTAAACCTTAGGGCGTAATTCATAGAAGAGCTGTTAAATTTTGTACTAGTATAAAATGTTCATTTTCTTTCCGTGCCTTTTGAACAATTGATTGCAATCCTGTTAGTCATGTTTGCCATTATGTGGCTGCTTATACATTATTGCTCCAGTGGAATTTCAAAGACTTTTGATTGCAACTTAAGGGGTTATTCACTAAAGTCCGAATTGTGATGTAAAGTGTGAATTTGCCAGCTAAAGACAGTTGCAATAGACTGCTACTGTCGCAGTCGTGTCTTTATAATAAGAATATTATCATAATTGCGACTTTACTATGTAAAATTGTCAAGTCACAATTTTAAAACTTGTCGCGACTTTACAATGGGAAATGGTCTTGGATATGCTATAGGAATCAAATTCGCACCTTAGTGAATAACCCCCATAATTTCAGTTGGTCTATGTGCTCTTTGTGTTGGGAGCATCTCGTGTAAATGCAGTTGCTATGGTAAACAGAATTCATTTGCATTTGAGCAGTTAAACCAGTTACTTGTGAATCCCATCAGCAAACAAGTGCTATAGGTAGAAAAATCATAATTTTATATGTAAACCTAAGTGGTTTGAGCCATTTAAATGAATTGCGTATGCATTTATTATGTAATCCAGTTTATCCAATATAACTTAACTCATGGTTTCTAGTAAAAACATTGTGCCCAAAGCTTAATCCTTGGATTCTTAAATTTCCCACAGGGATATAGCACAAAAATGGTTTAAGCTGTATTGGTCCATTTAAATAGTAAGAAATGAGTACTGTACTATTCAACTGGACTAATATGGCTTAAATCATTTTTGTGCTACGATGGAAGATACTGCATATAGCCGCACTAAGAAGCATTTTACCAATGAACTGTTAGTTCAAATAAAGTATCATATAATACTACAGTCCCCATCTTTCTTACCACAGGCATTTAATAACGTGACCTTTTGTCTCTAGGTTATGAGAGATCCTGCAAGTAAAAGGTCCAGGGGCTTTGGCTTTGTAACTTTTTCCTCTATGAATGAAGTTGATGCAGCAATGGCAGCCCGTCCTCATTCTATCGATGGACGAGTAGTTGAACCCAAACGAGCTGTTGCAAGAGAGGTAACTATTCACTTCTCTTTATTTTTTTTATATAATAAATAATTGAATTTCCCTTTTCCAATCAAATATCATGTTTCTCCAGGAATCTGCCAAACCTGGTGCACATGTCACTGTAAAGAAACTGTTTGTTGGAGGTATTAAGGAAGACACAGAAGAACATCACCTTAGAGACTATTTTGAGGAGTATGGCAAAATAGAAAGTATTGAAATAATTACTGATAAACAGTCTGGGAAGAAGAGAGGATTTGGATTTGTAACATTTGATGATCATGATCCAGTTGATAAAATTGTTTGTAAGTAAATTCTGCAATTGTGCTCTAATTGAAAATTAGGGGGGTTATTGACTAAAATGAGAATTCAGTTGTAGAATTCTCAAGCAAATCTGGGATATAATTATTATTATTATTACAAAGTTGCAACTGTGACAATTGCAGTCTATGGCGACTGTCTTTAACTGAAGAATTCACACCTTTATGCAACAATTTAGACTTAAGCCAATTACCTCCAATGTCTTTGGGAAACTAACACTTATCATTTTTTTTTTTTTTCCATAGTGCAAAAATATCACACCATAAATGGGCATAATGCAGAAGTAAGAAAAGCCTTATCCAAACAAGAAATGCAAGATGTTCAGAGTAACCGAAATGCAAGAGGAGGTACCTACATATTTAATTGTATTAAGTACAGGATCCCAGTCCCCTCCACAACCAAAGTGTTCTTGTCTGTTAATCCTTTTGTTAGTGCTGGGAGGTCAGTAGTATAGTTTGTAATCGCTTTGTAGCATGATTAAAACTCTACTGAATTTGATGTCCAGTTTGTCCCCTACTGTGGGTTACTGGAAATCTAAAACTTGCTCTTTGATAAAGTTCAAGTAGAAAGCAAGAGAAATCAGAAAAATCCAATTTTCTCTGGCAAATATTTACAGGAAATACAGCTTAAAATAGAGAATTCCATTTGAATTGTCATGGCAGCTATTCCTACAATAGTACTAGTAATGTTATCCTTGAAGCGGATTACATTTATTTATTTGAGATTTGTGGGGGGGTTTTCCCCTGCCTTGTGGTAGCATAAGTAAACAAAGCCCTCCTAGCCCTGTTTGCTATGGAAAGCAGTGAAACAACACCAATCAATAAAAATCAAGAATTCATCTTCAGAGATGACTTCCTTACTACTTTTGACATTTCAAATAGCTGACTTTTTTTGTGCTAATGATCCTTCTTGTCTTCATCATTATCACACCTATGCAATACTACATACTTCTGGAAATTGTTGGAATAATGGAACACTGCATTGTCTGTACAATTTCTGTTATAGTCTCTCGCCTTATGGGTTTGTGTTTTGTTTTTTATAAATAGGTAATTTTGGCTTTGGAGACTCACGTGGTGGAGGAAACTTTGGTCCTGGGCCAGGAAACAACTTTAGAGGAGGCTCTGGTGAGTATGCTAATCCCTTCTATATGTTGTGTGATTAAGCTGTTCTTGCTACGCCGTCTTTAAAGTATAAATATACACATAGTAACTTATATAGGCCACTTCTGTCTCTGTAGGCTACCTTATTACTGAGAGCTCTGTGCTAACTAAAAGTGCAAGAATTTAAGCCGCACACATTTTTCAGATGGGATTGTGGTGCCGATACCTGGGCTGGTATCAAATCTTACAGAAGCCTGGAGTGTGTGTGTACACTCACATTTTTTATGTGCCATAGAAAAGAAGAGTATGGTTTAGTAAAAATCTGCACCTTTCTATTCACCTCTCATAAACAAACTGTCAACCTTTCTACATTCTTGGGCAGGATTCCTTCCTGCCTCTCTCTCCTGCACCATATATAGCTTGTGCATTAGTTATGGAAGAATAAAGGTATTGCCTTATATTGAGGTGAATTTATATTTCTTTAACTGAATACCTCTAATGTTTAGGAGATGGCTATGGTGGCGGTCGAGGGTATGGTGATGGATACAATGGATATGGTGGTGGTCAAGGGGGTAAGTATAACAGTATTTTTGTTACATGAGAAACTTTATATTGATGTGGTGGGGTATATCTTTTAAATTACATGCAAATTTATGGATGCAGTCGTGATTGTCGGGGGTGCTGTATCCTTATGAGTGACCTGTATTTAAAACTATTTTGGATTGTATGTACTAAGTGTAAAACTATTTGTCTTGGGTAGGTGGTAACTTTGGAGGTGGACCTGGTTATGGAGGTGGAAGAGGGGGCTATGCTGGTGGAGGAGGTGGCGGTGGTGGCGGATCTGGGTATGGCAATCAAGGAGGTGGATATGGTGGAGGATATGACAACTATGGAGGAGGTAAGTGGCTTTATCTTTCTCCCATCTAATCAACATTTTAAAATCTCTATTTCAACTGATTGGCTTGTCAATTCTAGGTAATTATGGAGGTGCAAACTACAATGAGTTTGGAAATTACAGCCAGCAGTCATCTAATTATGGACCAATGAAAAGTGGTGGAAACTTTGGTGGAAGCAGGAATATGGGAGGACCTTATGGAGGAGGTAATCCAGTTATCTGACACACTTGGTCATGAAAAGATGCTTTAGCTTTACTGTTGGATGCTAGTCACTTGTTTTGGTGTTCTTTCAAAAAACAAAGTAAAGATGTGTAGTCTCTGGGCTGAATTACAGTGTCCTAATAGCGCATTATTGGTAAGCTTAGATCGCATTTCCTCTTGGCTTCAACACTTGTGTGATCACTTGAATGATTAGAGTTTTACTGTCTTAATTTTTGTTTGTTTATATAGTGCTGAAATCTCTACGACTTACAGAGATTAGGGATTTGCTTCAAATCCGATTTTCTGGAGCCAGTAATCTAATTTACCTATAGAATTATATAGACTAAGGCCAGTTTAGTTGGGCTTCAATTAACCTAGAGTGTTTATGATTATGGCAGGAAACCCGCATAAGTACTACAAGAACAAGCAAACTTAAGGTGTACCAGTCACCTCAAAACTCTTAATGTTTAGGTTCTGCTAATGAAATAAACGTTTTTGTAAAAATTATATATGTGTGTGTGTGTATATGTGTGTATTTTTTTTAAAAAATGTACCTTTAAACAGTGTTTCTCTTTGTCATCTTTTCTTTCCTGAGTTGGGTGGGCAGGGCTAAATGACATTATAACTCCTCCAATCAGATCCCTGCTAAATCGTGATGTAATGGATCTGAAAGAGCTATAATTTCAATCCTCATTTAACTCCGACCACCTGACTCGGGAAAGAAAAGGAAGGCTGACAGGGAAACACTGTATAAAGGAAATTTTTTTTTTATTTTTTTTTTTTTTTTTGGAGATAGTTTTGAGGTGACAGGCACACTTTAAATGCATGTGCTGTCTTGGGTGCTATTAAAGCCAGGGTCCAGCACTTTGTTTAAGATATTTTTATTTATTTATTTTTTATAAAGGAAACTATGGTCCTGGAAGTGGTGGAAACAGCAGTGGTGGTGGAGGTGGTGGAGGAGGATATGGGGGAAGAAGTCGCTACTGATTTTGTTTCATTCCTCTTGGGTGAGTGCCTTGAAATCGATACATGGTAATACATCTTGTACAAATATTCAGGTATCTAGCTACAGGCTTAAGTTTCACAGGATAGAACTGTCTTTTAAATTGGCTAGATGGATACCAGCATAACCTATTTTTTACTTTTCACTTTTATTGAAACAGGCTTCACTGTATAAATAGGAGAGGATGAGAGCCCAGAGGTGTAACGCAGCTGCAGGTTATCGAATTAACAATGTTAAGGAGACTTTATCTCAGTCATGCATAATACATGCAGTGATATGACAGAAGACACCAGAGCAGATGCAGAGAGCCATTTTGTGAATGGATTGGAATATATTTAAGTACATTACCTTACAATGGAGGAAGGACTGTAAATTATATGCCTTTGAGTCAGTTTCATAGGTTTTTAATTGTTTATTTGTAGTGGACTTTGTAAAGAGTGCAGCAGCATTCCCTTTTGATAATGTTCATTATTTTTTTTTATTTTTTTTTTGTTCCTCGTGGAATTTTTTTTTTTTTTTTTTTTACAAACAGTTTTAAAAAGTGACTAGCCAGGATCATGGTATAATATGAGCCTTTTTATTTCCTTTAAAAATTCAGTGTGTATAGTTAAGCTGTTGTACACTTTCATTTAATAAAATAATTCAAAAGGAAACTTTGTCTTTCTAGATTTATCTGTGGTGTAAGGCAAGGAGTAGAAAATTGTATACAAATATCTGAAGTGTGTGTTTGCTTGCAGTGATAAGGAGCAAAGTATATAGTTAACAAAGGGGGTATCTCTGCAAAGAGAAATGCCTGTTTAGATCTTTTAGATGAAGCTGCTTCTTCAATGGCAAGGAAAGGAAGTATTTCCAGCGAGGTACTCTTCCCAGAAACGCAGGTCTAGTACAAGAGAAACCCCTGAGCGCGACTTCTAAATTCAGTCTTTAAAACTGAGCAAACGTTCTGTGGATAAAGCATTTTGCTACTCTAGATTAAGGATGACAACGAAAGCTGAGGTGTAGAGCAAATAGTGTTATACTGCTGTAGGTAAGAACTTATTTTCTTTCTTTCCACAAAAGCCAATTATGACAGTATACAGTATAGTTCATTATGTAATTAGAGTTAATTTGGCTTCCTTTTTTTCAACTAAATCTTCATGGTGTAATTCTTTTTGTTTTTCTCTCCTTGTTATGGTGAAATGAAGCATTTGGGTTTGAATGCACAGAAGCACGGCATGAGAAGACTAGTCTGCCTCTCTTCAAATGAATGTGTTGCAGTTCTTTACAACTCCTAATATCTTTTTAATTCAGGTAATAATGCCTTCCTGTGATCTCAAACACGTTTGCCTAGCACTCAGTCTGACAGTAACTATTGATCTGACACTGGCTTTGTAATACTATTCACAACTGCAAAAGTGAGCAAACCAGTTTACAGGGTTATTTCCTTTAATCTGTAGTGAAGGTGAACAAACATTTCAAGTATCTTATAGCTGCCATATTGGTACCTAACTAATATGCTATTGAATCCTGTCACATCATAGTTTGCCTTTACTTTTAAACATTTTCTGTCATGTGCAACCAGTTACTGCTTATGTTGATGCCAATAAAAATCTGGCTTTTCTGTTGTAGTAGTCCACACACTAATATACTCACTGACTAGCTTTTGAAAGAAACCAGAACAGTTAACATTCTGTGGGGTGTTATGTGGGATTACTTGAACTGAATACACAGCAAGGATGAAGGTTTTGTAACTAATCTAGTTTGTTCTATATATATTTTAAACTTTTTTCTTCCCCCCCCCCCCACAGAAACTGACTGGGTGATAAGAATTTGGAGAAGTGGTGCTATTTTGCAGCATATGAAATGGAGATGGTTTCTCTGAAAGCTCTCAAACTGAAAATTGTGAATTAATTTTAATAAAGTTTAATATTTTTTTTATGAAAATGCATTTACAAGACTTTTTTTCAAGAATATTTTTGTGTTTTTTCTTTTAAAGGAAGAATTTTTATTTCAATTTAAACTTTGAACAGGGAGTCACAACAGACATTTAGTATTAATATACATCAGTGTTTCAATGTAATACATGTAACGCACATACATTAGCATATACAGTCAAGGCACACATGTTTAGATGCATAATTTTGCATCCAAGGACCTGGGATATCTGAGTTTAACTCTAGCCAATGTGACCATATTTTGGGGGAATTTTCCTTTACACCCTCCTGCTTCATAGGTTAATATAATTAAAGGTAAGTTTTTGTTTACTAGTTGAATCCAGTCATTGAGGTATAGTTTTTGAGGTCTTATCCAATGTAATACAATATTTTTTCCCATAGTACATAAGGGATCTGTATAGGTTTCTAGTGTGATTTAATGCCAGACATTCATCTATTACCCCCAATATGCAATTTATTGGTGACAGGATGTTTGGGAGGGCCAGTTTCTCCTCTATAAATTTATTAATCTCCAGTATTTCAGGACCTCTGGACATGACCATATTTTTAATGTGTAGTTTTAGTAAACCTAGATTAACATAAGTTAAAATGTGTGCAGTAAAATAACCTAGCTGCAATATAATTGATACCATAAGGACAAAACTACTTTAACCCTTTCACTGCCAGCCTT
>WMED01009966.1:0-16022 GCA_019650415.1 Pipa parva | reverse complement strand
TGAATCAGGCAGTCTGTGAGCGCACGCTCATCCTGTGAATCAGGCAGTCTGTGAGCGCACTCTCCAAACATGACCCCTATACTTTAGGCCATAGAATCAGTCTTTGTTTTATAGTATGGAGAGAAACAAGATGATATGGGCTCATGGTTCATTAAGTGCACTTTGGTAAACTGTGCTTTATACTGAAGTATGGTGTTTGTCTCCACCATAATAGTCTTACAGTTTAAGGGCAATCTTCTTAGAGGTCTAGTAACCCAAAGCAGCCAGTAAGCTGTTAGCATTCACAAATACAAGCGATTTAGAATTCTAAAAGTCAGCTGCTGATTGGTTGTTGTGGGTTACTAGACCTCAAACAATTGCACATGTTGATGAATCCCCCTGTAGAACTGCTGCAGAGATAGTTGTCCTTGTGTGAGGTTCATCTATTTCCACGTGGCAGTTATTTATTAATCGAAAGACTTGTTATCTTTTCAATGGAATTTAAAGTAATGTAAACAACCCGGGCTCCGTCCCTGTTTTCCATGGAAATTTCCATATTTATGAAGTGTCCCAGAAAGCCAGACAAAGTGCACATAACTGCAATGCCTCTTTCCAAATATTTGTAATCATAGAAGTAAAATTTAATTGATATTTCCATAATTTTGATGTCCCTTTAAATATTCAAATGTGTGTTATGCATGAAACGTTTAATTAGGATTTCATGTCCCATATAAAATGAGCCCTGATTTTGAGGATTTGTGAAGTCCTTGATTGTTTTTAATTAATTTAGATCATAGCGGGGGCGTCGCTAGGTCTAAAAACTAGGATCACATGACCCAAGCCTCATGCCTAGTGATCCAGGAAGCCATAAAAATGGCTTTCCTCCCAAAGATGCTCTCTACACACTCTGTATTAATATATGTACTGCGCTGTGTGCTGAATACAGAGGAACTACTGTAGAGTGTTTTATATTAGTATAGCTTGCCCAGACAAGACCCAGGGGGTTATTCACTAAAGTCCGAATTATTGCGTATAGGCGCGATTTCGCCAGATAAAGACAGTTGCAATAGGCTGCTACTGTCGCAGTCACATTGTTCTAATGAGAATATTGTCAGTCATGACTTTATTACGGGAAAATTGTTGCGACTTTACAATGGGGAAATTGTCACAGATTTGCTATGGGAATCCGCTGTTTGTGAATTGAACAATCGAACTCGCACTTTAGTGAATAACCCCCCCCCCCCCCCCCCCCCCCCCCCCCCCCCCCCCCCCAGTCTGCAGCCTTGTCTGGTGGTCTAATAATCTGGTAAACCCCAGTTGGTTTCTTCTACAAGACCATCCAAATTACTGCGTTGGACTGAGATGATTGGGATCCACTGTGACTTCACCCACACTGCTGGCTTGGGAGGAGGTCGGACACTCCTGCTGGGAATTTTCCCAGTATACTGACAGGCTGGTCCAACACTGCCAACTCCGTAAAACGTATTTCCTCTTTAGGTTCCTGCTAAGCCTTACTATAACCAGTATTCCTGTCCACTCCATTTCATTCTGATTAAGATGTCTGTAATGTTAACATAAATCATTTTCCTGATATTCTGGGAAATGCTTTTACGCCACAAAGTCAATAGGTCTCCACTTGTGTTTAAACACATTCTGACTGCTGGAAAGGTCCAAATGCAACACACACAGAAAGCGCCATGTTAACCTTACACAATCAGAGAACTGCCAGGCCAGATCACCATGTTAACCTTGCACAAACAGAGAACTGCCAGGCCAGATCACCATGTTAACCTTGCACAAACAGAGAACTGCCAGGCCAGATCACCATGTTAACCTTACACAAACAGAGAACTGCCAGGCCAGATCCACAAATAACACCATTTTTATTTTCAAACAGTTTTAAAAACATATTGACATCTTGACAAAATAAAAACAATTCACAGGAGAAACGCTGCATTCTGAAGTAAAAATTAACTCATTTCCACAGGGACGGGCTTGTGTTGTTTCTTCAACGTCTTCCTGCAAGGAACGTGTTAAAGGGATATCAGCAAAAACAAAATCTTCTTCATTTCTTATACATCTAAATATAGCATTGTACTGAATGAAAATATGGGGTTCCTATACTACATTCTGACATATTTTCTGCACTGATGAAGATACAACATGCAGGTAAATTCAACATGAGCAATCCTTTACAGAGACCTAATAACCCACAGCACCCAATCAGCAGTAAGCATTCACTGGTACAGGGGAAATAGAATTATAAATGCCAACTCCTGATTGGTTGCCATAGGTTACTAGACTTCTGTAAATGATTGCCCTTATTGATGAATTCCTCTAATAGTGTTGCAGCATCTCAGTGGGAAGTATGAAAATCTTCTTAACTACATAAAGATGAATGTAACTATGCACAGCAATTACAGTAACTAACAGATGACAAAATGTTATCAAGCTTTGTTGTGAACAAGTTATTGCAATCTTAACTTTTAGGAAAATTGTTTTCGTGCATAGATTGCAATGGTTCCTGTTTATTCCCTTGGGCGTCTACATGAAGAATAGTTACAAACCATGTGGCTAAGTATTGAGAGTCTGTAGAGTGTGAATGCTGTAAACTAGCTACCAGACCATCTAAGATAAAAAAAAATGTGAAAAGGATAAGAACCGAGGGGCCTATTCATCAAAGTACGAACTCGACAGACAAAGTGAATTTGCATTACTTTGGGTCGCCGTGCTCCGACTTATGGACATTTGCTACTCCCTTATTGACTAAGTGATGAATTCCCAGAATGCTATTTCATGTGTAGTGTGGCGCAGTCAGTCAAACCGTAGTGGACACTTATTGATGCCAATCGACTACACTAACCGCTAGTAATGTGATATCACCTTTATAATGTCACTTTAACTGTATCAAGTGGATGTTTCATCCTTCTCTTTATTACCACATCCCTAATTTATTGTCTTTTGAGTGAACTTATCACCTTAAGAGATACTGAGATGACAAATATTCAGGGTTCTTCCATCCCTTGTAATGGGAACCTCTGGCATTTAACCAGACAGGTAAGCCTGGAAAGACTGCGTATAATATATAGGTAAAATTAGAGGTACGTATTTAAATCATGGTTAATGTATACACTGGTTGGATAAACAGTTTAGGGATGAGAAAGGCTGTTTACCCAGTATGAGTGAAGAGGTGATCTTGGTAGTTGTGTCTTTATGCAGCCCCATTATCAATATATTACTAGAAGCAATCAGTTCCTCTGACTGTACGGTTAAAGTATTCAATCTGGTTAAAATAAGAAAACTCACCTCTGTACAAGGTACATGCCAAGTGTGACAAGGAAGGCGATTCCAAACAAAACCCCACATACAATACCCACGATCAGTCCTGAGGAACAAATAGAGTTTAGGCCAATGATGTAGAGATTAGTACATTCAGATACAATGTTTAGTAGTCTATCAACTACTCCACTCCTTTAAGAAATCCATTCTGCTCATTAAATTCTCCCAGCCTTCCAGAAACTACCAGGTACCAAACAACCCAGATCCAGCCATATAACAATCCTCCTCCACCCAGCCCTCAATAAACCCTCTAATAAATAACAAATGATAAGTCAAAGCAACTATCCAGTTAGCTGCTCAACAAACCATACAGTCAAAAAGAAATAATACCTACCAAAAATGATTGTAGTTTCTAAACAAAATATCCATTTTCTTGCCATCTATTTAGCTATTATCCAACCACCTAACAAATTCAGTTCAATTACATATCATCCATCCAACCAATCATCTCATCCCTTCCTGTTTCCATATATTCCAGAATTTTCCACCAGCTCCTCTTAGTATTTATGTCAAATCGCTCTTTATCTTACTTCAGAATGTTCCTAGAAGACCATCTCATCACCTTAACTTCCCCTTTCTTAGGTATCTGGATGTTTCCTTCCCACTCTTTTATCTGCCTTTATCCAATGCCCTGTAGATTGTAACTCTTTGGGACAAGTTGCCCACTTTTTTATTCATATTTTGGCAGCTGGCTATTTACCATTTTTTTTAATTTTTACAATTATATTTCCTTTTTTTATTTTTACAATTATAGTAAAGCACAATAAAAAGAGTATTCCACCTGTATCTGTTTCTGAGGTTGGTTCCTCATTTTCCTGTGTTCCAGTTTTTCTTCCTGAAAGCAGAGAGAGAGAGAATCTGTAATTAAACCACTGACTAATCAATGAATCTAAAGTCTTCTTCATGCTCTGGGTAGTGTTATTATACACCATTAGAATATCTCAAATAAATAATACCTGGATATATCAGCCAACTAAATGCTCCATAGCACTGAACTGGAAGTAGATTATGTCATGCCTCATTTTGGCTTAATATGTAGATTGTAAACTTCTAGGATTAGTTTGATCTATGACATCAGTTAGTATGTTATTTACTATAGATTAAATAATCTATACAGAGATGGGGCAAATGAAAGACGATACAAATGGGACACTGACTTGTGGTCACCTTTACATCACTAACACAGGTATCTATGTGCAATAACAGTTACTTAAAAGGTAAGCAAACCTTGTCTATATAGAAAGCCCCATTTACCTATTGTAAAGCAATATAACGATTAATTAACTCCTGACCCATCTCTTATTTCAGCAGAGCTCAATATCCCCCTGTAACTGCATTGTCTCTGTAAATAGGTTACCTGTAAGGGCAGTGTAGGATTAAAGCCACACTCCCTCCTCTCCCTGGCTTCTCTTTCCACAGCCAACTGCACAGGCCAGGCAGTAGGACAGGTCTTATCTACACATGCTCAGGATTATAAACAGGCTTTTTCAGGGGCGGGGCTTATTGGCACTGCACAGGAAGTGCTTGTACACAGAATGGCTGGGGTAGCTGGGATGTTTAAACAAGAGGCAAGCACTACTGATCCCAAAATCATTTTTACATTTTAATGTTTAAGTTAGCTTTCTATATGTATACATGTCAGATAGTAATAATGTTTTATTCAAACTTTCCATACACTTTAAAATGCCAGTTCAGGATTCACACCTATGTACTAACAGTAGAGGTGCATCTAGGCAGATATACTGTATTACTCACTACTGCAAGGAATACAGGGGAGTCATATCTTTGTAAAAGTGTATTGCTTGGTGTGCAGTACAGTATGCACACCAATGAAGAAGATGTACAGATACTGTAGGTAAACATTTTACTTGTGCAAGGAATGCTGAGAAGTTGTATGTATTAAGCCATAGTAGACAGCTGACACTAGAAGCGTGTCCAGGGTTGTTGATAACGGCAGTTACAGATGTTTATTTCTGTAGGGAGACTGAGTATAGTCTGTCTTTTTTGGAAACCTGGAATGCAACTCAAGACTTTTTGTTCCAAGTGACTCAATAGGTAATTTAGGCACAGCCAACAATCTGTCCAATAAGGGATTGTTGAAATTAATTGGTATCCATCATGTAGAAACGCCTTTTCTAGATTTTACTTTTGTTTTGCATAACAACAAAGCCTTGCTAAATTCTCTGGACCTTTATTGTTTTCGAATTGCACCCACCTTTCTTTGGAGTAATGCAAAGACTGGTGCAGTTCTCCTTGATTTCAAATCTGTTCCCGTTTCCACTGCAGCCACTGTATAGGAAGGAGTCACATACCTCACGCTCCTTATCATAATACCACATGAATATCAAGGCCATACAGTTACCGGCATCGAGAGGAAGCTCACACACTCCATCTGTGGAAGAAAGACTGAAAAAATCATGTACAGAACAGGTGATGTCATAAGATAGATTTATGGACCTTATCGATATCTGAGTGGCACGTTGGAATACATTGACCTTATAGAGAGATATTCCATTGCAAAGGGCACAGTTAGATATCAGTAGAGAGGTTTTATAGAGGTAGAGTTAAGGTGTAAAAAGCAACCTCATTCATGATGTATCATTCTGTTGTACTCACCACCTGGGGGATACAGTTTAGAATAGTCTGCAGAACACTTTCTCAGGCATTCAATCTCAGTGGTGAAACTGTTCCGGCTTGTTCCTCTTTCCTTCTGCAGAGAAGCCTTGCATTTTTGTTCAAGCTTTTCATAAGACCACCTGATACTGGTTCCTCCTTTATTGTCCACAGGGTCATTGCATTCATCATCTGAAGCAAACAGTTATAAAGAAAGAGCATGGCTGAGGAACAAGTGAAAACAAAATCCAGAAGCAGGAAACATGGAGCAGGCAAGTGGAAGTCATCAAGAAAACATACAACAAGAGGAGATTACAGGACATAATCAAGTTCAAAATGTATCACATCAGTTAGGTCACAAGTCAAATTCAGAATCCCACTGGAACTAGCAGGAGAAGAGATTCAGATACGTCTGATGGTGTGGACAGACAGTGACAGACTGAGGAATCTCAGGCCTTTCAGAGAACCTGATCCCAAGAACCCTGTAGCAAACCAAATACTTCTAAGCTGTAGTTATGCAAGTTAGAACACATTCCACAACTCTCACTAAGAACTCTACAGAAATAAGGGGAGAAATAGAACAGATAAAAAAGACAGACATTTAACCTGATTTTCGGTCTTCATATTCCTGTTCAGTTGTCCACTCATTTGCCACTAATCTACACTGTATTTTGCTCAGTAGCCCACCCACTTGCCCATTGGTTGTAGTGCATAGTCACCAGCTCAGTGAAAATGTACGTTAAAATCTTTTTCAAGGGTTGGAAACCCTGTGCATTCTTCTCCAGCCATCACTGTGGCCAATGACCTCGCACAACATCACATGCAGGGGATGGGGCAGAGACCAGTAGTTTTGAAAAGTGGGGTCAGTTGTTTACAGGCTTTTAGTAACCAGAGAGATGGGGCTAACATTATTAAAGCCATACTCTGATTGGTTCACACAATAATTAGATGTGACTCACTTTATGGGACTGTCTCCCTTCACTAGCTTCTGAAATGTCCTGCCACTGCTTCATAGACTTCATAAACAAACCTTTACCAAATGTGATAAATTTAATAAAGCGCATATTGCCCAAACCATGTAATACCACACAATACCACAATAAAAGGTAGCAGGGCTACGCTAGTTTGAAAATAATCTGCTTCATTTTATTCTTAATCCTCTGACTGGTCGCTATGGGTTACTAAGATTTGCCCCATTGATGAATTCCCCTGAAAGTGTCTATGGAATACAGATTCTGCCCCTCCCACTATGACACAGACATAAGTGATTTCAGGATATTTACCAGTCAGTACAAGTTGAGTGAGTGCCACACAATTTTTGGGGTACTGCTCCCACTAATTAGTGGTGTAACTTGGCTTTGATGAAGCCTGAAAGCTATTGGTAAAATAAGAGCTGTGCATCTGCTAAATTATCTGATGACTATGTGAAATATGTAAACCGCAGCTGTATAGTATCTTAAAGATGAGATATGTATCTGATAAATGTGTTTTATTATGGGATATCAATGTAAAATGTGTGTAACTGCATCTGTATAGTATCCCATAGAGGAGCTATAAGCCTGCTGATTGTGTTTATAATGTGATGACAATGTAAAATGTGTATATCCGTAGCTGTATAGTATCCCATAGAGGAGCTGTAAGCCTGCTGATTGTGTTTATAATGTGATGACAATGTAAAATGTGTACAATAACAGCTGTACAGTTTCCTGTAGATCAGGCCTAAGAGTCAAATTGAGACCCAAATGAAAAAAAATTGACATCTGATCTATGGGACATCCCTCTCTGTCCCTATCACAGCAGCAGAGCCATTTCTAGGGGTGGTTGGTATGTTTGCATTGATGGTGGTGCTGCATGCTGCCACTGACTTGTGGTAGCCACAGATGATGTTCCTTGAGCAATGTTTCAACAGGGAGGATTGCAAAGGAATTTCCTTAATAAACGGGATATGATAAGTAAAGACCTGGGGTAGCTGATTTGTTTTTCACAAGCATGTTCACAACATTTGTAATGGTGGATTTAGAACAATAACTTAAAGAGCAGCAAAAAGCTGGAGATTTAGTCCCTCCAGTAATGACCACAGATGTGAGTAGCAAGGTTTAAAATGTTTACAAGGGTCATTGGGTAGGGTACGGCATTTGGTATGTATAGTAAGGCACAACTCTTCCATCTGGAAGGAACTGGAAAACAAGCTAATGGGACTATATCAGATATTTCAGAGGAACCCAGTGTAGTTGAGGTCCAGCAATGAGACAGCAGTAAGGTCCATCAATAAGCACGGGGAACCAGGTTAAAGCAGTTAACAGAAGAAATCTTCCCATGATCTCAGTCATGTATTTCTGCAACCCACAATTTCAAATGACATTATAATCTGGATCTGCTTTCACCCCGAAAATGATTTTCCGTATTTTCGAGCTCAGTTTTTGGATGTTACTTCCTGAATCCAACTAACTAGTTGGATCTAACAGTAACATATTAACAAGTCTAGTTCTTCTAATCACTTTAACAGCATGTTTCACTTTAATAGGGGGCCACTATTGGTTCCCTGCCAAGCCAATGGCAATCTACGACAGTAACCTCCCATAATTAAAGGGGACAGGCTGACCCATAACAATTATATACAACAGAAAATTAAAACACTGCAGAGAAATAATACACTGACTTCATTACTATGTTAACGCATAAGCCTTTCGTCTTCAGTTTATACTTTTAATTACACATAATTCATTTGCATTACAGGTTGCCAAAACATTGAACTAACCGATTGTTAAAGGGCCATTAACACCAAAAAAATAAAATAATAAAAAATACCAATTGGATAAGCATGGCAGTTAGTCAAATACAGCACTTGTAAAAATGTTAACTTTGAAGGGGAATTGATGAATTTGATAGATTTTCTGCGTTTACTGATAGCAGCCATGTTGCTTTCTATGGTGCTTCATTCAGGAAGTGTTGCCCTAAAGCCCAATTTTTAAAGATAAAAAACTAAATATCTTACATTATCTAAAAAAAATTTGATTTTTTTGAAGCACACAATGAATATATAGGGACTATGAATGCATTTAAGGTTTTTTTATTTTTGGGTGTTTCTGTTCCTTTAATATTTATTTAAGTTTATAATAACCTCACAAAGTACATAATGTCTCTATCTCAATATATGCTCACATAATAGTTATATAACAATTGCTCTTTAATAAGCACCTGGGTTCTAACAAAGTAAGCGGGCACCATTCCATCTATATGGTCTACTGTAGGTATTTGTGGGGACTCCCAGAAGCCACTACTTGGAGACTCTGTGGGTTTTTTTTTTTGGCTACTTTTTTTTTTTTTGTTGCAATTTTAGGAATTATGAAAACCTATTGTAATTAATCTAATTTACATTTCCCCATAGCCTCACCGGTAAACAAAGAATAAGGAACTAGGAGACACAGAGTCGGCTGCTCCCACTGCTGAGCGATACAGAGAGAGATGAATTATGGGATATATAGTCAGTCCACTGCAGGGTGACACAAGGAACTATGGGATACAAAATCCCTCCATTTTACCAAAGAGAGAATGGAATTATAGGATACAGAGTCAGTCCCTCCCACTGTTGTGTGATACAAACCGAAGGGAAACAGGGTGCTTAGAGGCTTCCCACCTCTATAAATGAGCAGTTCAGGGAACTTGCCCAAACTACTGAGGGGTGAAGCAATAGATAGTTTCACTAAGTTTCTTCTTGTGGTGGACATGCTGCTTACCTTGTGCCACACTGGTAGAGATGAGTAAAAGAAATCCAAACAGCATAATCCAAGAGAAATCCATTTTATTGCGCTAATCACCGGGAATTATAAGCAGACAGGCTGTACATCTAATCTTCTGTATTCACTAGGTAAGATCCCTCCAGATTGTGGTACAGGAACAGCACCCCAGACTCTGTCACTGACTCTCACACGATCCTAGGGAGAGGCGTGTAGCAAGGACAATGTTCCTTCTACCCTCTGGATCCTATTCAGGAAGAAGAGATAAAGTCCACTGATTAGAGGACAAAGAAGCGCATATGATCACATTTATGGTGCCAATCATTAAACTCAATGATAAGAAGGCCTCGCCCTGTGTAAAAACATCTCTCTGTGCAAATACTGGAACAGCTGGAGTAAACTACAGTCCCTAGCAATGGCAGACCTAAAAAGCAGGTGGGGCCCAGAGTGAGATTTGGGATTGAGGCCCCTTTGCCTTCTTGCTGAAACACCCATGACCCCAAATATGTTTATTTCCTCTGCAGTGGCTGGTGGTGGTCAGGTACGTGTGCACAAAATATGTGGTTAATTTAGCTTTCAGTGCTTCCCCCTCAAAATTGCCTAGTCTTCGGGGGGCTTACCCTGTGCCACTGAAACAAGCCCAAGATTAACTGAACCTCTTCAACCAAAAAGATTATTTAAAATGAGTCAAAAAGATAAAGTGAAACAAAGTAAAGATGTAAAACCCCCAAATCAAGCATAATTAGAAGCTCCTTTTGCATGATGTCGTTGAGCAGTAAAGTAAGGCACGTTTCCTTTGCTAAAATCATAGTGTCATGGACACAGGTCTAAACAGTGTATGAGCAAGATATCTGACCCTACTCTGTTCAGTATCATTACCTGGACAGCCAGGGGACAAAAGACATGTGCAGCTGGACCTCTCCCCTACCCATATTGCCCAGTTGGGAAAGGGGAGTAAGTAAAAAGAAAAGCAGGGGTCCTATGGACTACATAACCCCACCCTGTGGACTACTTTCCTTTACTCTGATTGACCAGTTTGGTAGAGGAGTTTAAGTACTGCTGGGTGAAAAAACACTGCCCCAAACCCTACCTCTCAGCCAGGAGGCAGGGGACCATACCTTGGAGAACTGTCAGCTATTTATATACAAGTCTATAGTGTAGTTCCCTTTCAGGTAGGATCTGCAACTATACAAAAAGGTGCAGGAGCTGCTGGATTTCAGTTGTGGTGGAGGAGAGTTAGGAGGACTTCCTAACATAGTCAAGCAGTGAAGCGGCAATGATGGATTAAAAGAATAATAGAAGGTAAACATAAATCTTTTTTTTTTTAATTTACATTGGAGACCCTGATGGTCCTTCATCTCATTACTAAGGGGTGGGGTCTTAGAAGAGGGAATGCATTTTTTTTATAGGGCTCCCACCCTGTAACATAATGTGGGGTGTGTAGGGACATCCTACTATTTTTTTTCCAAAGGTTAGGACCCTCCCAACTCCACTGCCAAGAGGTGTCAGGGGGATTGGCTATACCTAGAGTCTAGTGTAGGATGAGGAAGGCTATTTTTTAATTTCAAAATTTAAGCTATGCAGAAAGGCTGTATAAGGTGGGTCTGTGTACCTTATAAACAAAAGGGAGGTACCAGGAGATAGTGTATTCATGTTTAATATCTGTATTTATTGACCTATTTATTTGTATTTATTGACCTGTGTTTCAGTACATTGCTACAGCTCTTATTACCCTTCTTTTTTTGTGTGTATGTAAGTCTTCCTCCCATTTAGATTGTAAGCTCTACAGGGCAGAGACCTCCAACCTCTTGTGTCAACCACAACCTGGCACTTAAAGTGATGTATCCTTGTAATATTTTACTTTTATTGCTTAATGCATTTTTCCTATGTCTGTATTATATTTGTATTGCTGAAATGTACAGCGCTGCGTAAATTTGTGGCTCTTTATAAATAAAATTATTCATACATACAGACATTCACTGAAATTGGAAGAAAGGTGGTTTCACTGACATCGCAGTCCACCCACATTGTAGAATTTCCCATCTACCTGTGAAACTAAACAGGTCAATAGAAACAGACTTCTATCTTATCACCGAGACTTTAACCTGAGCTTATCAGTCAGCGGCACCTACATCCTGAAACGCTTGAGTTTACAGGAAGGAATATAATTCTGAGAGAGAGGTTAATGACAACGGGCTCAAGGAAATGTAAGTGCCAGAATGAAATAAATGCCTGGGAATTAAAGTGGAAAATATTTAGTACCTGGTGCAGTGGACACTGGGGTCGATTCATGATAGCCCGTACAGTCCAAATTCACTTTAATTGTATGTATAATTTTATTTATAAAGCGCCACAAATTTACGCAGCGCTGTACAATTCAGGGATACAAGTACAATACAAACAAGGGAAAAGTGCATTACACAATACAAGTAAAATATCACAAAGATACATCAAAATAAGTGCTAGGTAGTGATTGACACAAGAGGTTGGAGGTCCCTGCCCCAAGGAGCTTACAATCTAAGTGACACAAGAGGTTGGAGTGCCAATTTAATTCACCTCTTTCCAATCTTCGTGTATTCAGGAAACTCTGCAATGTGGCGAATTTGTGACCAATTCGTACGCTTACGGCAGTCGCAGACTTAAGGAGGTGTTTGCATCACTTCACATGTGATTATACGATTCATCAAGAGTTCAGAGTTTGATGCAGTTTGTGAATTCGACAAGGTGTACTGTGCCACACTTGTCAGTTTTACTACGCTGGATCAAAGTGGAGAATTAGGGGGTTGATGACAGGGCTACGACTGTCTGAACACTTTTAACGCTGTGACCCCTGGCAAATTGCCATTTGACCCCAAAAGGGGTCATGACCACCAGGTTGAGAACCACTGATCTAATTGTTCTACATGATCATATATGGCCTTAGGCCAACTTGGGCTGACTCCAGTTAAGTCCCCAGTGTGTCTTTGAAATGCAGAAGAAAACCCACACAAACTAAAGAGAAAACACAAACTGAAAGGCAGGCCACCAGCACTGCAAGGCAAGAGTTCTAACCCTTAAACCACTGGGCTTCCATCAATTGTAACGTATACTAAACTTTACTATTATCTTGTTTGTGCCGGAATTTATAAGAGTTAAGACCTAAGGGTGGAGAAATCATCAATAAACTCGTTTATCTTCTGCTTCATTACTCATTTCTATATGTATTTCACTCTGTCCAGATCCCCCGTTTACTGCACACAGAAGCTGGCTTAGAGACCACTCTAATTTATTAAGGTTTTTGCTGATTTTTACAGGCTCGAAAACAACTTTTCGAGGTGAAAAAAATATGCATAAAAAAAGTAATTTTCCACATGGCGAAAACAGCATTTTTAAATAGGCGATACCGGTTTAGTAAACTAAACACTGTTTCTCCAGCATTAGGCTAGTCATTCACACCATTTACCCAAATATCTCATAATTACTCAGAACTAACCCCAATAAACTGCCCTTTCCTCATCCCATTAGTGGTAATGATCTGATTAGATACAAAGTCAGGCAGGCAGGGTAGGTGTTATTCGCTCCTACTGAACACGTTTCGCCATCTTGGCTTCTTCCCGCAGTAATCCCTTCTAGGTGCCGGCTGAGTATAAATGTATTTGAAATTGGCGCCAAAATCAAGTAATTACGTCATGACGTTATGGCGTCAGCCGTGGCGCCATGACGTCTGACGTCATGGCGCTCTGGTGGCCATCTTGCTTGAGGTATGCAAGTACCGAGTGGAGAAGAGAAGGAGTTTAAACACCCGAAATCAATGTAAATGATGAAAAAAACAGATGTGGGCAAACTAATAACTAAATAATAGCCAAATAACCAAATAAATAAACCCCGGTTCTCCATATAACAACCAAGTTGCACATACAATAAAGGAACATATAAGCACCAAAAAATGAATAAATTCAAATAAAATGACATAACAAAAATGACAATTTACAAAAAATATATATAAATATATCATACAATCCATAACAAAAAATGACTGCCTGACTTTGTATCTAATATTTTTTGATTGTTGGGAGACTTTGTCTGCCGTGTATTGATTTCACCGCATGTGCATCCAGTCCTTGCTGTTTTTCCTTGGTACATGGTAATGTTCACTACTATTTATTTATTATTATAGTAAACAATATGTGTTGCAACAGCTAACGGCTTTGGATTTCTGTTTACTAAGACAACCTCCCTTCTCATATACACTCTGTATAGGCAACACTTTTTGATATAGCAGTGGTGTGGATGTCTTTTCCTTCTTTTGTATACGCCGAGTCTCTTGGAGACCTATTTTAAATGTTTTTAATATATTTTGTTTTCCTTTCTTTTTGTTTGCTGAGTTTATGATCACATTAATAAAGTATTTGATTTTTTTGTACATGATTTTTCATAGTTATATTTTTCCATGATTTATATAATTGCACATTATTTCATCAATTGAGCGCGCTGTCTTAAAGGGTTCTTTCTCTGTTTCCGTTTAATATAGCCATTTAACCCTTAGCTGCACCATTGTAGTTTATTACATTAGTGCTCGCATGACCACATTCCTATAGTCACAACCCCTTAGGGACATCATTAGTTATGTGTTGGTGACATCTTTGAGGTAATGGGGGCTGGGAGAGGACTCAAACTATGGGACTATAGCTATTTACTGCTTTATAAATAAATCTTATATATCAGTTGTGTTGACGAAAGAGGCATCCATCTTGATGTGAAGCTCACTACCTGGGGTATCTTATCTGTGCTATCAGGGCATAGTACCACTACCACCATGGGTAAAACCCATATACCACGGTGTCGGTGGGCTACATTATATATTGTTGCCATTTTTCTGAGTTTTGCGGTTCTTCACTCCATACCACAATGCACTAAACACAAGATTTACATTGGAGGGGAGTGCAGATGACAGACAATTGAAACACCTCACTTTGCGCCACACTGATTGACTCCTCACCCCCAGCATAGAGGAAGGCTATCAGGCTTCAGTGCCATAAAGCAGGCCACATGTCTATGACTTAGTGATATGATTTAAAACACAGGAAGTATAATGAGTTTGCTGAACTATTCTGTATCAGGCATAAACTGAACAATTCATTTTTAAATAATGATTCATTGTTTAGTAGCGTGGCAAAGCGTTTTATCTAATGTATCACTTAGTCATTCGCTCACTGTAATCTGAGACTGGTCTGAGATGACCTCAGCTAGTTTTGCTTTCCAGAGTGTTCCTGGTTGTGCTTTCAGGTTAGATGGAGACTTATATAACATAGTGAAATTAAAATACGGCAGGAATATTCCTGTTGTTAGGGGTGTGAATGTAATCAACAGAATCTTCAGCCTTTTAGACAAAATGGCTTATTCATGAAAGTCCGACCAGGTCTGAATCCACATTAATTGATCACTTCCTGAACTTTGCATATTTATTAAACTCTGTGATGTGGCAAATCTGCGACCAGTTCACATGCTTATGAAAGTCATGGACTTACGGAGCTCTTCATATTACTTTGTGTTAGGGTGGGAAGTGATGACCACTTCAGGAGAAGGAGGAAGCAGGTGAAAAACCCTGTAGGGGCAAACAGACACTAGGGCGCGGAGTCTAAGGAACTCCCGGTGTTCACCTAGAGCCCCTGCAAGGAGGTTAGGACTTAGCTGCGGAGGAAACTCAGGTCACGGCCCCTAGGACTGAATTACTCAAACAGAGTTAACACAGGTTCCCAGAGATGGCAGGAACAGGCAGGGTTGCAAAGCAAGCAAGGCAGGTACAATGGCAGGGACATGCAAGGTCACAAGGGAAACCAAGGCAGGTACAAAGGCAGGAACCAGCGGGGTCACAAAGTACAAGGAGCTGGAGCTTTAATATCACAACAGGGACTATGAACAGGATAGGGCATAGAATCCACAATGTGAACCTATAATCAGGCGCTGGTACCATCAGACAGGCTCCCTTATATAGCCAGGGAGCCTTTTAGATGATCGTGCTGCACAGGTTCAAAAAGCGCGCCGCCGTGATGTGCGCACGATGATGTCAGCGTGCACACCTGACGGCCACACCATGGAGGAGACGCGGCGCTTCCGAAGCCGTGATGGACCCGACGCTGGAACGCACCACACGGGTAAGTACCGATTCCTTACACTTTGTGTGTGCGTTCAGGTGTTTACCAAGCACTGGAGTCTGTAAACAGAAAATTTGGCAAGGTGTACTTCTCCAAATTCGCCAATTTGACTTTTACCAGAAAAAAACGGAGAATTAGGGGATAGATGGCAGATATCCTATTTTGTGTAAGGCAACAATTCGCTCAAAAGTGATAAAAAAAGACTGTGACCAATTAACAA
>WMED01009965.1:0-16023 GCA_019650415.1 Pipa parva | reverse complement strand
GTTTCCCTGTATAACAGTACCCCTTGACTTCCTTGTTTCTCTCTATAACAATACCCCGTGACTTCCTTGTTTCTCTGTATAACAGTACCCCCATGACTTCCTTGTTTCCCTGTATAACAGTACCCCTTGACTTCCTTGTTTCTCTCTATAACAATACCCCATGACTTCCTTGTTTCTCTATATAACATCTCCTTATAACTCTTGCAGTACTTCTATAATATTGCTGAGCAAGGGTCATTAATAATGCATGATATTGTGTGTGTGTTTACAAGTGTAAGGAGCTGCTTTTCTAGAGGTTTATGGGTTAATGCATATGGCTGAATTAATAATAAATATAGCAAGAGAATGTTTCCTACCTGCAAGATGTGAATAATTGATTTATGATGCTTTGATCTTTCTATTTAACAAGAGATGGAACACAAAATATCAATCCAGGGTATATAGGGAGGGGAATCCAGCACGACCCACAATCCATCAAGAATTAAAGAATCTGAAAAGGCTGCAGTAAGTAGCACAGGGTCTCTTATGTGGCAAATAATACAATCTATTTGTATATAGATAGGTCAAGTGTCTTTTGGCAAGTATCATTCATTTAATATTAGGTGTGCCACTGAAATTGATATATATATATACAGTATATATATATGGGTGTAACAGTAGATTCAGTAACTACCTAAGCAGTGCAGTGTTTGGGTCGGTCAGTCTGTGGGATTTTGACCTCCATCTACTGGTGTTAGGAGATGGGGTGAGGTTAGGTAGTACATATTATAACTGTTGGCTCTAGAGACAAGGGGAAAGGCTAGAGAGGTATTGATCAGCTTGTGCCACAATGGGAATAATGCAGTTTGCTAGTGGGCAGCAGTGTGATTAATCACACAGAGTAGGAGGAACTAGGTTATACCCAGAAATATGGCAAAGTGAATTTACACTGAACACAAAGCTGCCAGTTAAACATGAATTCTACCTAAAGTAAATCAGGGACATATGTGAGATGAGAGATGTTCATCTCAGTGATCATCAGCAAAGCAATAGATTAGCACATTGTTCTGATTACCTCAAGGGCTCTCAGCCTAATGTAACAGTGGCCTCCAACTGCAGCGGCACACTGAAATCTGCCCATGTGTACGCAATCTTTAATGTTTTGGTTTGGGAGAAATTGGTAACAGCTTCTCCAAATGGGTCATCATATTTATGAAACAGGAAGGACGTGACTGAAGGAGTCACAATGCCACATTTCTCCTGACTAGGAGAGAGTGCTGGGCGAACTGAAAGAACTTTAGTAAAACATAATTTTACTGATGTAGATCGCTTAGCCCTGCTCTGCCTCTCTTTTCTTAACTGACAGGTCCACATTAACCTTCTTGTCAAGAAAAATTAACCTTTCAAATTTAACAAATAAGTATTCCTAAAAAAACACGCCTAGTGATTAATACGAGGGATTTTACTGTGTCAGTATTCCTGCCCACAGGTTGATAAATATCCAAGCTACAGCAGGAATGCTGCCATAGTAAATCTGTATTATTAATCAATAAAAACCATCTCGGACACCACTGTTAGCCCTGAACGACCATGCTTTCCCCCACGTTCCCTCTGGTAAAGTTCATACAGTGAACTGCCTTTAAAGAATTAAAAAAAACAAAAAACAAAAAAACAAAACAGTATTTTAGCAAATAAATGAAAAATAGAATAAATATCTTCCTAATAAAGGAGAACAGAGGGTGTTAAAATCATTTGAGAGCATAGGGTAAGGACATAACATTTCTAAATGGGGATTCATTGTTTATTTACATCCATTAGAAACCAGTTTAAATAACAATATATTCAGCATTCCGTCTAAGCACATTTTCATTTACACAATATGCAGAGATTTGGGAGGCATGGATCATGGCCCTCACAACTTCCGTGAATAAAAAGCTGTGTGTGCAAGAGGGAATTGTGTGATTATATGTTGTTGTGTTAGTTATTTGTATTTAGTGAGTAGTTTGTGTGTCCACTGATATGAGTGCATTTGTATTAGTTTTAAATTTGTGGGTGGGTGTGCATGCATGCAGATGGCGGTGTGGAAAATGGAAAGAGGCTCGTAAACATCTGGATAAAACAACTTCTCTGTCATTGATACTTTTCTCCATTTAAATAAAGTTATAACTTCAGGAAAACATTTGTTTCACGCTGAATCCAGTTAACTGCACCTTCACTAGGATGTAAATGGCTAGAGGCTAATTGAAGGGGAACTCACATGGCTGGCTGGCTGGCATTCTGTGACTAGCTAAACCATACTCTGGCTAAGCACTTCAGCTTGTCTTTAGCTTGCTAGAGTCCTCCAATTCACGATGAAACAGAGGACTTGGGCAGCATTAAACATAACTGTACCCAAATGTTAAAGTGGGGGAGACATTCTTTTGTAAAACCTGAAGGAAGACAAATGCTAATTTATCAGATTACTGTGATCTGTGGGAGTTGTATACAGTGCATTCAATATCTTACCATCCTTCAGCATAAACAACATATCTAAACAAGGCAATCAAATATGTCAAAGTGCCAATATGGTCTCCCCACTCTTAAAGTGCACCTGTCACCTCAGAATTCTAATACTAATTTAGGTTCTACTAATGAAATAAATGTTTTTGTAAATATATATGTATTTTTTTAAATGCACCTTTATACAGCGTTTCTCTCTGTCATCTTTCCTGTCAGCCCGCCTTTTCTTTCCCAAGTCAGGTGGGCGGAGCTAAATGGTGATTGACGTTACAGCATCTCCAATCAGATCCCTTCTGGATTGTGATTTAAGGGATCTGATTGGAGGAGCTATAATGTCAATCATTTAGCCCCGCCCAACCCAGGAAAGAAAAGTTAGATTGACAGGGAATATGACAGAGACAGAAACGCTGTATAAAGGTACATTTTTTTAAATACATAAATATTTACAAAACTGTTTATTTCATTAGTACAACCTTAATTAGTATGAGTTTTGAGGTGACCGGTGCACTTTAAATAAAAATATAAGTGGAATCAAACCTATGTACATAAATATCAGAAAAAAATTGTTGCTATTTAGGCAAATGATGTTCATTTTGTGTTAAGGCAGACTATAAAGCATAAGAAACTCCATACCATTCTCTATCACTGGAAATGGATTCCACCAGGGCTAATGTTTGACTCTTACACCTCTCCCTCTTGCAGCATCTCTTGATAATGCTTCTAAATTCCAGAACTCATTGGGTCAACGTCTTATCCTAAATATTTCTCTGAATGACATTATTTCTTTCAACTGGGAAAATGTGACATTAGTGACCGCAGACCGAGAAGCTAAAATATGGGCACACATGCATAAAATAGTGTTGGAAGTGCTGTAGCATTCCTTCAATTATTACTTGGTCCCTGAATGTTCCTGGAGTCTACTCAGACTTTCCTGGGTGTTAATCCTCTACCCACTATTAGGGATTTGGGATGTTTACTATGTGTCATCATCTAAATTCTCATAGAACACAATCTCTTATGAGAATATTATCACTAATAGATGAATTTATCAAGAAGGGCATTATTGACCGACGTCTAGAAAACTATAAGCAACCAATCAGCAGTTGACACGGACTTGTTGATGGGAGCGGCAATAATGAAAGCTAATCCCTGATTGGATTCTGTGGGTTAGAAATCCTTAGTAAACAACTGTTCTTCAATTATCAATTCTGTTAACAAATTCCCCTTTCTTTACACAGAAGGGATAAGCAACTAGTAGGGAGGAAAGGATATCCATTAAGTAGAAATTTTGCAAATGTGTTAAATAGGTGTACAGTCGTTTTAAAATGCATTTATTGTGTTACTGGCCCTTCAAAGACTGCTTTTTTTGCATCACAGCGTACAAGAAAAGAGAATAACATCCTAACTAGATAATTACAGATCAATAAACTGTACATTAGTTTTGGGGAGAATATTCAAAGACTCTATGCAGAATTCCTTTTCTACAAGGTCTGTAGAATTACCTACCAAGGGAGATGGCATAGCTGCTGGTTATCGCCTTTCTAGCAAGAAAGAGCAATTGTAGCTATGATAATCGAATGGATTAGAAGTGATTAGGAAAAACCCATATGCAGACAATGTGATCAAAAAGGAATGTTTCCTTTCCAAGGCTAAATTGTCAGCTTCTCTGCATGAGATATTGTGAGCAGTACCATGTAAATACTGGTGAAACCATTCGTTCTCATGGGGTACTCTCTCTAAATGCTGTTTCTAAAAAAAAAAAAAAAACACAACAACAACAAAGTAGAGAGTCACAGCACACAAATTCCCAAATCACTTTTTATTTTCGGAATAATGTTTTCCTCCTTGGGGGTTATTCAAAAACCACTCATACACACAATCTGGGCTATGCTGGAGTATCAAAATTATTTGGGAATGTGTGTGCGGTGACTACTTTTTGTTCAGTTGTTTTTGGTCTGTGTGATAAGTTGTTCCCCTGAATCAGTCTTGCCCATTACACTATTGTATGTTCGAGCACTGCAAAAAAAAAAAAAAAAATCTTATACCTATAAACTACCCTTACTACAGGGCTGATTAGTAATTAGTTCACTTGCATACCACATGACTGCTCAAAAACCAATGAATACAGCATACCTCCAAACTATCCATTAGACCTGCAGCATGACTAGCTTATGGATGCCAGCCAAATCCCCAAGCTGCAGTTGTGTTATTTTTTTTAATACTTTTATTTATCCTGATCATGTGTTTGGGATATAATATTACACAATCATCCTTAAAACATATGATAAACTCCTAATATTGTGCCTAAACCTTGTCTAGAAGTGGAAGCCAAGGAAGGTTCAAAAATGTAGGAGAAGGGCAGACTGAGTGGGAATATTAATCTCATCTGCCAGAATTTTCTGTCTTGTGAAAGAACAGTAAGAGTCTTGTTTAAAGGAATGGTTGTGAACCATGTTTACGTGGCACATTGGACACCCAACATCAGACAAATGATTGTTCCCCCCCTTAAATCATCCATGTGCTTGACATCCATGTGTCACTGGAAGGCGGTGAGACTGAACAGGTATAGGAAGGTTGAGAGGGTTCTAAAACCACAAAGGTCAACTAGCAATGCAGTGATATGGGGTTATCAGGAGAAGCAGACAGATGGTGCAATTCCCGCAACAACAACAACAACAACAACAACAACAAAAATAGAGTCACAGTCCAGATACTGCTGGCGTCATACTTCACTCCAAATGCAGTTAAAAGTATAAGAACATTTTTTTTTCTAATTTAAGGAGGCATGCATAATGGGGAGGACAGTGGGCTCTCTGTCATGAATTGTTTCATTTAATAGGGTGGGGATACTGCAAGGAAGAAGAGCATAGCGGATAATAACGAACACAAAAGTCCACTTGTACTGCTTTATTTTCAACCACCCACCTCACTAGCCTTCTAATAATGGGGTCTGTATTTCCCATAAGTGGGGGTAGAATGACGACAGACGTCAGGAATGCAGGCAGCCAAAAAAAAAAGCAAGGGTTAAACCACTGTGCAAAACAAGTAAGGGGAGTAATGAAATAAGTGCTCAGGCCACCCCAAAACTAGCATCTTAAAATTCCTGATAAATTTGATGTCCATTAGGGAAATTAGGTTTAACAGCTAGAAGGCTGCAGGATGCAACTACCAGTTAGTTATAGTAAAACTTTTTCCGTCTCTTTGAGATACAAACATACCCTATCACAGGCATTAAAAAAAGAATGTGTGTGTTGCAGCTTACTCTGCTTCACTAAATGGATTCTGATTTAAGGGTGGGTATAAGAATAGTGGGCACAGTGGTCTGTGCCCCTCCTAGGTTCATAAACAAAATGGCCTAAATAGAATTAAAAGTCTAAATACTAGTAAAACAAGCGGGAGGTCTCTCCTTCACTACTGTGATCCATGCAATTGCGATTGTGTGAATCTAAACACATTTTAGCGAAATATTCTAAAAACCACTAGAAAAATGTTTTTTTTTAATGGATACATTTTCAAAGGAATTATTTAAAATCGCATCTGATTAAACACATACACACTGCTTTAATGGAACTGTACATATAATGCTCTTCTCATATATATTTTTGCAGGAAAACCAGTGTGATTTCCACTAAAACTATGTATCCTTTGTTTAGACAGCTTTGGGTTATAAACACAAAGGACTTGTTTGTCATTTTTTTCTCATATGTTCATCATTATAAGAGAAAAATGTTACAAGAAAATAAATGTAGTAATAATGTACTACATTTACTACTAATGTAGTAGCCAGGACTCCACCTGTGTCGGATCCAGCGCTCCACCGGTGAACAAAACGCCTGATGGAGTGCAGGTCCGGGGGCCACAAACTCGTGTCTCGAGGGCTGCAGTTGGCCCGCAGGCTGCGAGTTTAAGACCTCTGATCTAAAGCAACCACAGAAAACAATGGGACTGTGTGAGGTATGTTTAACAACATGGCTACAATCAGTAAAGATAAAAAGAGACAGAAAGCTAAAAGATTCAAAGAAAACATTGTTACAATTGTTATAGTTAAATAACTACTGTGCCAACCCAAATGGAATTTTTTGTTTGATGTTCCTTTAATATTTAACTTTTGACAAAACCTCCCAAGTAAAGGAATACTGGAAAAAAGCAGACAAAGTCTACATTATGTATAAATAATCAATATAACGTCATATAGCACCCGCATCCTTCCTCATTTTGGTGGGATGGTCCATGAAGCGCACATGTGCAGGGCTTAAAGAAAAAAATGAAACAATTTGCGCATGGGCTTCATGGACTATTTCACCAAAACGAGGAAGGAGGTGGGTACTACCATTTTACCAAAACGAGGAAGGAGGTGGGTACTACCATTTTACCAAAACGAGGAAGGAGGCGGGTACTATAGGATGTCCTGTGCATGGGATCAGGTAAGTTTCTTTTCACGTTAAGTAAACCATATTTACAATATTCAGTAAGATTTCTAGTTATGAGAAAACATTGAGTTTTTATACATCACAGAAATGATGGGATAAACACATCTGAAACACGATCAAGACAAACAAAACACATTATTTTCCACCTTCTACTTTTACAAATTGATTTAACTTGGATCCACGCATTAAGTGCTTTCATCTAAAATCAATGTAAACCTCTTGGGCAAGGAAGGCCAGTTCACCACCAATTTTTAACATCTGCAGAAGCTATTTCGTCCCTGAGTTTAGGCAGCTTGAGCAATGGGTAAGGTTCACCCCACTATCTAATAAAAATGATTTAAGCTAAATGACCTATCACTTTTCACTTTGTGCGGTTTTCTGAGTATTGATAGACTACAATTCCCAGAAAAGGATAACAGTCTAAACAACTCATGTTATTGGTCAGAGTGTGCCCATCAGTACAAGTAGAAGCATTAACATGAACTAACTACTTACTGAATAATCTGTTCACTGTTTGTGATGGCAGAGGTTGAATTGAGTACCGAACTAAGGAATAAAGCGTAATGGCAGAAGAAAGTGATTCTAAACATTTTTATGATTGATTTGAAGTGATTATATTATTTTTACTTAATATTCTAGATCAGTTTTTTAATGTACTTTTCTAAGCACTTTACACAGTATTTTGTGGCACAACCAAAACCATTTTCAGGTGATAAAAGTAAGAAGATTGTTGGTCTAGCGAGCCAACCACATATAGAAAACGGATTATGTTTGCCAGTGTATGGCTGCCTTAAGAGCTGTAATCTAAAGCTTTGCATGATTATTAGCAGACCATAGGGTATTTCTCTTTGCAACTCCCTCCACCCACTGGCATTATGATTATAAAAATTATCACGTGAACAAAAAATTTTATTTAGGAAAAAAAAAAAACACTTATTATAAACCCAAGTACAGTAAAATACATATTTACAGATATTACTTGGAGTATTAAAATTGTAGACAATTGTATAAAGAAAGGTCAGATAAAAAAAAATTCAATGTTCAAGTATCGCTTCACTTTAACAAATAAAAATGCTATGTGCTCCTCCTAGTGCAGGGGTCGGCAAAGGTAAATGAGGAGGGGGCCATTTTGCTCCCTCCTCCAGCAGCGACTATTTTTTTTAGGAGCCGGAGCCGCAAAGGGGTAGGAGCACACTTCTCCTGATGACATGACCTGCCAATGGCCAATCAGAAGAGGCTTCGGAGGTCATGGGTGGGGATTTGGCTAAAAAGCTGCAAGTGGCTTGTGAGCCACACATTGCTGACCTCTGTCTTAGTGGATACATTTGTTGACCTTTGGCCAAGCATGGCGGTTTTAGTTTAGGGATGTCTAAAGTGCAAAATCAGCCCCTAAACTAAATCTCAGGACCCAACAACCATCTTTGATTATCAAAGCCTTGCTGACAGATGTACTTCAGCACCATATGGAAGAATCATAAGACGGAAAGGTTTGCCTAAGGTGTAACATAAAACATTTCAGATAAAGACATCCTTAGTTTCATTTTATTCTACTGTAAGAGACACATAAATGTCCCTTTGCGGACAACATTGATTCAGTTTGTAGACAGGATGCGTTCATAGCATTGTATTTCTGGCACGATTAGAAGAGACATTTACGTTCCATCTAAAACTCCTTAAACCCATTAAGAGTCATTAAGAAGCAGTTAAAAGGCTTTGGGCAGAGGCTGAGGTCTGACATCCCCTTCTAATAAAGGGTGGAGGGATAGAGACATATACTGCACACAGAGACAGTTATACAGTAAGACTACAAACAAGTACATAAAATACAGAGACAAACATGGATATGTAAAAAGTGTAAAACAAATGCATACTTTGCATTGGGACATATTCTCAACATTTCAGACACATGAAGGGCGCAACTACGTTTTAAAAACCGGTTAAATGAACTATGGATCGTACATCAGAATGCTGCACAACTGCTTCCCATAGCAGCTTTCATTAAGAGTGACCTGGGCTGTCCTGAGATCTCCACATTGCAGCACGTGCTGTGGATTACTCTGATTAAAGGTTGGTAGCTGAGAATCCCAGTCTGACTCTGAAGAGAAACTGTCTGGGGTCAGTTTAAGAATCATAGAAGAGGGACTGCAGTCAATGGTTCGCTCGTCTGTTACCACAGTGTTCCCCCACTTAGTTAAATCTGTCCACACAGGGATTTCCACCTGTTTATTATTAGGCAACTGGCATAAAACCCACATGGGCAATGCCATGGGTTGGTAGAAGGAGGATCCCTTGGTGCCCTGGTGTCTTTTAGCTGGTGGACCCAGAATAGAATCGCAATGTTTCCGTTTAGCTCTGTCGAAGTTTGCACTGACGTGGTCTGTTTCAGCCAGTAGTGACGTTTCTGTGTCTTTTGGTGGTTGAAAGGATAGCGGATGAGAAGTGGAAGGAAGAGGCAACGTGCAATCGTTGCACTGCACTTGTGCACAGGAAATAGTGGTAATGGATGAAAATGCAGAGAGGAATTTTGGCTGTTGTCCTGAAGCAGGAAAGTCTGGCGCAAAGCTCTGCTCCTCAAAAGTCAAACTGGTGGTGTAATCAAGCAGAGAATTGGAAGGATCAATTGTTCTACCCAATGGCTGATCAAGATGGTTACCAGCTGTTATGTTTCTCAGCTGCAACTCTACACTGGCCCCTCCAATTGTATCATCTGGTGGAAGTATCATACACAAGTTGGAATGGGAATCTTCTAGTGGTTGCTCTGCATGCCACTGACTAAGGCAATTACACAGAGGCAGCTCTGCACACAATTTACCAGAGGGACCACACATTGGTGTTTCACTTTGCTCTGTAAAAGACCCAACTACCAATGGCATACGCTGAGTTTTATTAACATTTTCAAATGGGAACTTGCTGTATAGTTCTTCTGTAGCATCTGGAAGCAGGTCCTTTTGTGACATCTGTAATAAAAGCTCCTCATGCAGTTGTGCATGCACCAGAGTTATGGGCTCCTCAGTCTCTTTGCGTGCATTGTGCATGCTTGTCTGCTGATCACCCAGCATATACTCTGACTGTTTAGGAAGGCTATTTCCTTCAGCATTATTATCAGTTATCTCTACATTGGGTTTTTTAGCAGTAGCATCAGCTTGGTCCACAAAGCAGCTATCATGTACCTCCATTGCTTCCTTGATCTCCCTTGACTGTAAGGGGATATTGAAGTGTCGCTCTAGATATCCACTTCCCAAGTGCACAGTTTCAACTTTTAGATCTTTACTTTCAGTGTTCAAAGCTTTGTCCTGCATCTGGCATGTGTTCCCTGTACGCTCTGCATTGACAGACGGACAATCCAAACTTAAGTCCTCTGTACCTTGGGCATCTTTCTCGGTTTTAGAGCATGCAGGGAACCTAGACAAAGATAGATTAAACAGAAATCTATTAAAATGGTGAGTCAGATGAAATATAAACCAAAGTCCCACAGGTATGAGAAAGAAGAGGAAAATGTACATACTAGAAACCAAAGCTTCCCCCCTCCCAGATATGCAGCCTAGCTACCAGCAAGGTAAGTTAACAGTGACTACCCAAAACTTCCATAAAGCTATACTATCTTTCACTATCTTCATATTAAATCCATTCCAAATTAAAGCAGAGAACATGGAATTAAGCAGGGCTCACACACACACCTTTGGTTCTTTAGTAGGAAACTACTAGGGTAGGATTACCTGTACAATAATTACAGAATTTTTCTGAAATCTAACTTTCTGAACCCTGGGAATGAAAGGGTTATAGGGTCCTGGGCAGCCAGCCACTGAAGATGGCCAATAGCCAGAGAAGCAATTAGGAGGGTAAAGCTATTGAGAGAGATAGAGAGGAAAATTAAACAAACAGGGAGATGAGGGATGAGTAATGAGACTGAATGGAATTGTCCTACAAGGTATGCTAACTGCGCTACATAAAAAGGTATTCTACTGACCCAAGCACTTTATACCCCTTAGCAGTGTCATAATCTAGATGTGCAGGAAAATCTGCAATCATTGTAAGCGCTGTAGTTTATTGGTACTACCTCATTTCCCAACCATGCCTTTCTGAGGCATTATTTAAAGAATATAGGACTGATTTGCTTAATTAGAGAAACTTTCCACATGAATGAAAAAGAAATAGAAACAAAAAGGTAACTATCATTCCTCTAAACATTTGTTTTCTTGACAAGTCTGGTTAAAAGCATTACTCAGAATTGCCCCACTGAATGCACTTAGAATTATTTATTAAAGGAGACCTAAAGTAAAAAAATAAAAAAAAAAGAACAGTTAAAATACTTACCTTATACAGAACCGATTGATTAGTCATAGCATGAGCTGTGCTGTAATTAGCCGGCAGCCGATGCTTCCCCCGATGCCTCCTTCATAGCGTGCAGCTCGTTTTTCCTGATTCACCGTCTTCTACATCATCACGCTCATTGTGGGGAGCATTCTCATTGGCCCCCGCAATGAACGTGATGATGTTTAAGCCCTAGAACACCCTAGGTAAAAAAAGGTGGGAGGAGCTGCGGCGATGGCTTCTCAGTGAGCCAACACTGTGAAGGAAGCATTGGCTGCCGGCTAATTACAACAGAGCTGATGCTGTGACTGTAATCGATCGGCTCAGTATAAGGTATGTAATTTAACTGTCCTGGTTTATTTGTTTACTTTAGTTTTCCTTTAAACATATCCCAAAGCTCTGTACAACAGAAATGAGACCTCTGTTATAATAAAGTTAAATAAAGGGATGGGATGCAAAAGGACTGAGGACCCTATCTCCCCATCTGTAACAACAAAAAAAATGAAAATGCCTTAAATTAATTTATAGTTATTAAATATTTAATCTGCGTTTCTAAAAATTCTAAATTAAGCCCATAAACAATGGGATTTAGCTTTAAATATTGTGCTTTTGGGCACACTTCCTGAATCTGTATTGTCTAAAGCCCCCTAGAAAACAATAGGACTGGGTGAGATCTGTATACCAACAAGGCTGCTTATCAGTAAAGATAAAACCAGACAGAAAGCAATAATATTCATGAATCCAACTTCACCGCACAAGTGCTGAATCTGAATTACAGCCATGCCAATCAAACGGGAATTTATATATTTTGGACGTTACTGGTCCTTAAAGGAGATGGAATTAAAGAACAAAAAGTTAAAGTACAACAGATAAGCAACTCTAGTAATGGATGGTGCAGCCATGTTTACATCAAGTAAACAATAAAGTGCTGTGTATGGCCAAATATGTGCAGCTTATACTGTAGGATCAGCCACTGATAGGGATGACTGAGGAAAAAGTGTAAGGAAAGAAATGATGGAAGGTAAAGAGGGAATGAAGATGAGAATAAGTGCTTGCTTTTAGGACCATGTTATTAGATGAAGGGTAAGCACAGACTGAATATTAAATGTAGAGGCATTTTGGACATTTTCATTTTTCTAGTGAATCTGTGTTTTTTAAAAAGCAAAGCACATACCCAAGAGGAAGCTCCATTAGGTCACAGGTGAGCTTGGCTGCGAGGCAATCAATGATCTTGTAAGTCGATGGATCTGATGTGAATTGGCAGTGCCGTTTACCAACTAGATGCTGCAGGTGTTAAGAGAGAAGTTTCAAATTAAAAATTTCTGTCAAATACAGAGACTAAAATGATGGCAGAGAATAGTTTACTAATAGTAAAAAGAAAAACGTATAATATTGCAAATAAAGAAATATATATATATGTATGTTTAAACAGTACAGACTATTCATACAAATAATAGCTAAATATGTGCAAAAATAGAAAAAACACAATAAACCATGGTAGCGGCCATGTTGCCTTGGTGGACACTCTGCACATGCTCACTAGTTATACTGGAGACTGACAATGAGTCTCACTGAAGGAAAGACTGTCCCTATCCAGTGCACTTAGGAGGACTTCTTATTGATCTGTTAATGATATAGGGCAGGGGTCAGCAATCTTCGCAGAGGAGGGAGCCATTTCTCTCCCTCCTCCACCTTTGCAAATTCCTCCGGGAGCTGCAAAGGGGGAGGAGCAAGTACGGTCCCAATCACATGACCTTTGACATCCCATCACAAGAGACGTCAAAGGCCGGGGGCAGGTGCGAGGGCAGACAACTTGGAGCCACATCGCGGCCAAAGAGCCAAATTCGGCTCGTGACCCGCGGTTTGCCGACTGCTGCTACAGGGCAATAAATTCTACTTCTACCCACCCTGGTTACTGTGTATTTTACATGGAATACAGTGTCTTTCCTGACTCCACAAGCTGCATTCACTCAGGTATACTTGAAACACAACCAACAAATTAAATTTGTGTTTTCACTGAAGTAGTTGATATATTTTAGCTTTTTTGCGTGGTTTCTATGTATTAAATACATGCCATCTGGTTTATGGCACGTGTGCAGTATATTTACCTCACTCAGGATGTCAAAAGTTTCCTCACAGCACTCACAATAACCTCTCTTTTTGCTTGCTTGCTGCTTCTGACTTCTTTCTACATCTTCCTCTTCTTGTTCACTGTAAGAGATAGAAAAAAAACCCGTATCAGGTCAGGATTCAGGCGACTGGCTTTATAAGTAATAGAGAAAAGTATGGACAGAAAGCCAAGCGATAATAGAGACTAGAAATATACTTTAATAAAAAAAAAAAGCACCACAAGTTCTATTTCTGATAACCGTATTAAAGAAGGACTATTATGTTAATCTAAACTTACCTGATCAATCTAGCAACAGTACAACAGTACTTCGGCTCGGTGAGGCGCATCGAGTGGTCGCCTCACCTCAGTACCTTTAAAGTGTTCGCTGATCTCTGAGTGCAGGAGACCAGTGAGCGCGTACCCGACTTGGCGAAGTGATGAGAAGCTTCGCAAGGGCACTTCGATCTTTCCTGAATTACCCTCTAAGGGCGAAATTTATTAAAGCCAGAAAGACCGGCTGTCTTACCGACTTTACCGAGAGAAATCTCCTTTTGTTCTCCCGACATTTCATTCGATCTCGAGTTTTTGATGGAAAGGTAGCCATACTTTTTTATATTAGTAGCATGGCTACCTTTCCATCGAGAACACTGAAAATTCGGGATCGAGAAACTTGATCTTGAATGAAATCTCGCGAGAACAAAACGAGATTTCTCTCGGTAAAGTCGGAAAGACCCAAAGCAGTCTTTCCGACTTTAATAAGTTTCAACCTAAGTGTGTGCGAGGGTATACTAAATTGGGGGTTATTCACTAAGGTGCGAATTCGACTGTCGAATTCGCAAACAGCAGATTCCCGTAGCAAATTTGCAACAATTCCCCATTGTAAAGTCGCGACAATTTTTTTATGTTAAGATTGCGACAATTTTCCTATAAGAAAGTTGCGACTGACAATATTCTCATTATAAAGATGCGGCTGCAACAGTAGCAGCCTATTGCGACTGTCTTTATCTGGCAAATTCGCACCTATACGCAGACTTTAGTGAATAAAACCCTGTGTACTGCTGCTACATCAGTCAAGTAAGTTTAGTATAACATGAAAGTTCTCCTTTAAGGAGAGGCATAATAATAGTTTTTTTATAGCAAAAGAATTTAACAAAACATGATACCCACAGCTTGAAACCTCTTCAACTAGTTTAAAGGTATTACGCACATGTAATGCAGTAAGGTGCAAAATGTGTGCAACATTCTGGGGTGTACCCGATGAAGTGATAACTTCAGTAATATTATAATATGTAATTAGGGGTAATCCCCATGAACATATTTCCAGTGGAGTTTGGATTTTTTTTTCCTGCCGTTTATGATCATAGATGGAGATCTTACTGTACAAGTTTGTTTAAAAAAAAACATTTGTACTCCAGAGCAGCCAGAGGTATTCTGGAGTTTAGAATGAATAGGGCCACCGCTCACCCACGGTCTTTCTCTCTGCAAGGCTTGCTGATCTTCTGGACCGTGTCAAACGGGCTCTTATCAAAGGAAACAATAGAGAATTCTGGGAAGCTTGTGAAGGTGCACCGCAGAGGGCGATACTTTCTGTGGACAATGCATGAAAGAGAAAGACTTTAACGACCGTGTTTTAACCACGAGCAGTAATTAAAAGTAGAACAGAGTTTATAACGGAAGGGCTGCATAAAACAGATGTCGTGATTGCTAATAAATGGAGCAAAAACGTAAAAGGGTAGAGAAAAATCACATGCTGACTGTTATGCTCAATACTGAAATGAAGAGCAGAGAGCCGCCAATGTGAGAATATAGAAATGCCATCCCCTCCCCCGCGGATTGTAAAAAGCATGTCAGCCATGACACATGACAAGGTAAAAGGAAGGAGTCTGAGGAAAAAGCATGCCCCCCACTATGGGGTCTGCAGGGGCTCACCCTACTCCACTGGTGGACATGCTTCTACCTTAGACTGCTCTCTGCTGTCCCAAGTATGGCGGAAATTCAGGATAGTTCGAAGTGAGGTGCGGAGTGTCCGCACCTCACTTCGGACTATCCTGAATTCCCCCCATGTCTCTGAAGGTCTGGTGCCCTGTGGACCACAGAAGACAGCCATGGGAGGCACCCCTCCCAGGAGGCTTGTTTGAGACCCCTGCTCGAGACGATCTCCTGTAAACAATCTATGCCTCACTGGGCAGCAGGAACCCCAGCACAAAGAAGAAAAAAAAAAAATAAATGAAAATAATAGCTTCTCTACACTCACCTGCTGTCATCTTCAATCTTTATGAAAGGAGTTCTGAGTCTGGCAACTGGTCACAAAAAAATAAAAATGAAATACAAAATTGTGTGTTTGTGTGTGTCGGGGGGGGGAGGCAAGGATTATTTGAATATGTGACATTATGCAACTACAGGGAAAAAGTCATTGAATAAAAAGAAACAGTTGTGTACTTACTTTTCAGTCTTGGCCTTGTGGAATTTGCACCTCTGCCCTGTGATTACAGTACAAGAAATCAGCAGTGAAAGCGAACAATGAATATTAAATAGATAAAAACACACATACATGCAATGTTCACAGATTCCTTGGCAGTGTACTTAGTCCCTTAGTCATAGAGTATAGCATGGAGGACCACCTGATCATACAGAGGCTTGGAAGATCTGCATATAACCAAAACTGCACAACAAACAGCAACAAGCTTCATGTCT
>WMED01009964.1:0-16025 GCA_019650415.1 Pipa parva | reverse complement strand
TCAGTAATTGGGTTGCTGCATGGGTTAAAGCACACTCATTGGTTAAAAAAATAATCGTATGTTCCTGTAGAAGCTCTGTCCAAGATGCTTACATTAACACAATAATAACAGTATTGTTTGTTCTGCTACCCTGCAGAATTCATTTGCTATGTAAAATCAGAATCCAGTAACTCATTTTATGGCAGATTTATTGCATTTACAGAGGTTTAATCTCTTTTTCCCGGCAGCCTTAAATTGCTCATGGCCTATGATATGTGATGTTTGTCTGTTGCGCATCTCAAAAGGTAGGAGTTTAGAGAAAGGTCTTTGTTTTCCTGTGAATGGGATCATGCTTACTTTACTACACTGTGGTATCGGAGTCCTGGTCAGTAAATACCCCATTGTATCCACCATGTTTCTGCATGCATTGCAATAATGAATTTAACATATGGAGGGTATTTATTTGAATACTGTTTGCCTGTAAGTTAATATGTATAAAATACATCAATTCAATGAATATTCCTTGTTTCTAACTAAATTATATATACTGCATGTACAGTATATGTATAACCTACAACCCAGAGACATTAATGAAGGATTGCTGTAACATTTCCTTCCACAGTTTATCATAAACTGCGCTGAGTAGACTATGTAGTATCAGCAGAATGAACATACACAATGCAAAATCCAATCACATATGCACAAATGGGTTTGAAGTGAAATTATATAAATTTATTAGTGTATTAGCAATATTAATTATTGGAACGAATAGTTTGCAACCAACAACCTCATTTGTAGTGTTCGTACGCATGTATCATACATTTTCAGGATTATAAAGTTTTGTCACAGTATTATATAGTTAGCAGAGTTTCCACATGTGTATACTCTTTTGTTTGCACCCAAAAAAATAGCACAAATGACTGTTTTCAGTGACTTTTAAGTATCCACTATGGCCTTTGTTCTTCGATTTTTGTGATATTGAATGTTCTCTTTCTATGCTTCATCAACCGTTATTTTTTCCTTTATGAAACAAAATCAGAAGAGCGTGTTGTAAGCCACCAGCATTCTGACCAATGACTTGTGTGAAAAATGGTGAACTTAGCAACCGCTTCCAGTTACAATATACACTGGTTGATTTTCATAGTACTGAATCTTTAAAGTGACCATTTAATGTTTAAAATACACCTACATTATGGTTATTTACATTACATCTTCTACATAAAGCATTGAAGGAAAAACAGGTCACATTTACATTTTAAACCTCTGTGTACAAGTACATGTTCAATAGTGATCAATGCATTAGGTCCCACCCTGTAACCTTGTCAGATACCATGATTTAACCCTTTTAATTTATAGTATCACACTGTCCCTACTCAATTTAGTGCGAGACAATTAACAGCAGCTCAATACCTGCTCTTTGTCATGCCAATCTCTACTGTTTGTCAGTTTAATTGTTGTACTTTGCTTCCTACCAAACACTCACAGATAGACAGATACTTAGGCTTATTTGTGTTTTATCAGCAAGGACATCCAATAGCACAGATTACATACATAGCCATCCTTTTAGTAAACACAGTCTATATGATTAATTGTCACATGGTAAATGCCCAGTGCTCCTCAACTTTACCTAGTCCCATTACTTTGAATAGGAATCAGTGGTACTATAGACACAAATCAGAGATTTACACACTGGAATAATGAGGTGCTAAGTCATAAAAGTTTTAATATTTTCTACTAATATCTATTCTTCACGTGTATTCAGCAAACTCTGCGATGTGCTGAATTCACAACCAATTCAGAGGCTTACAACACAGAGCTCTGTGCATCACCTTTTTATCAAGTGCTGGGTCCTGGGTTCAATTCCACCCTGGACTTCATCTGCATGGAATCAGAAAACAAAGTGACCAACTGACCGCTCAATCCCAATGAGTGAAAATAAAGGGTGCCAGGAAACAAACGATTTGAATTGCAGTGAATCCTGAGAAGAAAATCCGGCACTCCAGGTAGTTAAAAAAATCCTTTTATTGTAAATCCATTAAAATAATGCGATAACCAGGCCTATCGCATTATTTTAATGGATTTACAATAAAAGGATTTTTTTAACTACCTGGAGTGCCGGATTTTCTTCTCAGGATTCATCTGCATGGAGTTTGTATGTTCTCCCCGCACTTGCGTGGGTTTCCTCCCACAATCCAAAAACATACATCCATGTGTGTGAGTCAATAAGGAAATTAGATTGTAAGCTCCACAGGGCAGGGACAGAAGTGAATGATGAATCTTTTTAAAGCACTGTGTAATATATCATCAGCACTATATAAAAATGAATAAATACAAAAAGTGTTGGAGTTTGTTGAAGTAGTATATTCATCAAGTAGTACTGTGTTGAATTTGACAGTTTAATTTCACAATATCAAAGTGTCAAATTAGGGGGCTCCTACTGTTTGAATGATTATGGCGCTCTACACAAGAAACTGCGTCCGATGCTGTGCGCTTCTTCACTATGAAAGTCTTCCTCTTAGTAAGTAAGAAGGGGTGAATTTGTCACCATCAGACCATAGGAAACTGAAGTGATGAATAAGCCCTTGAATGCTACACTGAGTTCTATTCTAAGTAACAGGGCCAGGTACAGGAGTTGTTCATTGTGTGTATTCAGCACAGCAAATCCAAAACTTAGAATGGCTTTGTCACTGTTGTAACCCCTTTTGTTTGTTTACTGGCTTTCAACAATTTTCTTTTTGAAAATGTTTTGTTCCCACTAGCACCAGGTTTTCCCAGTTGTTTGACACTGTTTCAGTGTAGCCACATACCTTTGTAGGTATTATTATTCCTACTATTATGTTGGTATTTCTTTATATCAACTGAGAGTGGCTGATTGACTAAAGGGTGTATTCACCTCACTACAGTTCGAGTCGCATTGCCAAAATAGTCACAAATTCACTTCTCATTATTGACTAAGTGGCAAATAGACTTGTCGAACAAACAGACAATGGTGATCGCTGTTGGATGTGTTGTGTGGAGTAGTTAGACAGAAGTAGAATGCGGAGCCCTGCTGTCAGCTCCCCTATTTGCCATTCTGATTTGTCAAAGTCAAAGGGGTGAATTCGGAAGAGTACACCAAGTCAAATTTGCTACTTCAATAATACTGCCCCACTTAGTCAATAGTAGAACTACCTAAATACATGTATGCAAAGTGCTCCATAAGATCATGACTATCGTAGTTGCCTGAATTGGTTGCCTATTCACCACATCGCAGAGTTTGCTCAATAAGTGAATAGATGCAAATTCAGAGCTTTATGCGACTATTTAACTATTAGTTATTCAGGCATATTTAGTGTTGTAAGTTTGAGTAATTTTGCTGTAAGCATAAATTGATGAAAAACAGATAAACTATATGGCAAGAAGGGGGAGAAGTAGACTCTACCATAAACCCCCTAATTTACCATTTTGATCTGGCTAAATAATACTGGTAAATGCTTCACAGTGCACCTTGCCAAATAGCCTAATTACATGTGCACGTGAACACAAAGTGGTTTGAAGGGTTTTGGAAGTTTGCAACTGCAATGTGCTTGAATTGGCTGTGAATTTGATGCAATGCAAAACTCACGTAAAGTATTGAATAGACCATTACACTGCTGTTTGGACTTCCATGAATAAGCCATCATTTGTTTACATTGTAGCTTTGTCCTTTTTTTTTTCAGTGAAAATTGTAATTTTTACCCTTCTAGAAACGCCCCCAGAGTGTAAAATGACTTAGATAATCGCCAGCCATTCACAGGCAGAATATTAGGGTGGTCTGGCAGCATCCCTGTTCTTTAGAATAAATCAGATGTATTTTAATGAATAAAAGATTTTAATCTAACAAGCTCAAGCACTTGCCGAATCATTTAGCACTTAAAGGCATGGTTGGAGGGATTCAACTAATTGTTTGAAAAGATTAACTCTAATTTAAAAAAATCAAACCGTTGTAATGTTGACAATCTATTCCACATTTGTTACTTAGCATTACTGAAGTCATTTTCAGGGACTTTCCCAGTTAATTGGAAATAAAACATTAACATATTGTCTATGACTAATCAATGCAAATTATTTCTTCCAACCACCAATGTGTAGTGCATGTGGTGAAAATGTTATTTAGTTTTCTGTTCATTTGCATTGATGTATACTGGATAGAAATATTAGGAGGAGAGCAAAGAACAAAGGCTCTAAAGCACTAAGAAGGCACAAGTAACACAGATGTCTAGAAACTACCCGGGCCTGGGATTTTTTCTCTATCCCTTCCTCTATCTGCTCCCTGTTTCCCAGAGAGAGAGAGAGGTGCTTCAAATCTGTTCAACGCTAAATATGATGCATTAAATTTGTTACTGCAAAGTCTGTTACTTTTTCATTACTTGACTTACTTGCCTTGTATAAATATAAACAAAATCCTTCAATCAATGAAAAGATAAGAAAAATAATAGGAAGTTCTTAAAAAGGAATTTTATAATAATGACACACTACAACGCGATCAAACCACTGTATACCTGTAACAATAGCACCATTGTGCCCCAAATTAGATTCCTCCCAGCTATTGGCTATCTACTCAGATTGAAAAACAGTGAGGCTACTATTGATTTCTGAACAATGATCAGAGGCAAGAGTATATAGGTATATTGTTTTAAGGAAGTAGGGTGTCTTACAAATGTATCTCATTATATTTGCCTCTACCCCAGAAAATTTGTGTCTAGGATAAGGTACAGTGTACATGCATTCAGCTCCCCAATACCCTCTAGCTACTTTAGGACAAGGTATGGTTATGTGCAAGGAAACACTCATTGGGGTGGCTCTAATTTCAGTTCAGGCTCATCAAACTTCTGATCCTCCTTCTTGTCTCAACTGGGCTCAGCTTTAATTTATTAAACCCAAAAAGACCAGTTTCGGCATTTTCGAGTTTATCCCTTTTAAATCTTGCTGTTTGATTGGTAAAAATTGGTCAATATTTTTCAATTAATTTTTAACGATTATAACTTTTCAGTTAGATTTTTCGACGGAAAGCTAGCCATACTACTAATGTACAGTATGGCTTCCTTTCTATCAAAAAAATCCAATCGGAAAACTCAATCAAAAAGTTTCAATCAGTAAAAATTGATAGAAAAATACTGATTGATTTTTACCGATCAAACAGCTGAGATCTACAGGGGATAAACCTTAATAAATAAACTTTAATAAATGTTGCCCATTTAATTAGTCTTAAATGACACATTGCTTTTAGGGTATGCTGATACCTAATACAGACACTTTTAAAACCCTTGCAGGGTACACTTGGGGTAGGCTGGTATAATTCTCAGATGCTAAGCTCTAATAGTTCTCTCAGGAGATCATATCAACCCATAGTGGGAGTGAAGATGATTTTACAGCCAAACACAAAATAATGTGAAGACTCTGGAGCAGAAACCTCGTAAACATCTTGATGGACAGATATTAGATACTACAATCTAGAAAGTGCAGAAAACACAGAGATAGAGAAGGGACATTAAAAAGTTCAAGCCAGACTATCACAACTCTTCTTTATAGTTTCACAGTTGGAGTGTCCAACTTGTAGCCTTCTAGCTGCTTAATCAAGTCAACAATTCAGGGACTTTAACAAAAATAGAAAAGCCACAAGCTGGAGATTCCATTTCTACATTTGCTTGAATGTCTAAGATCAGTTATATTGTGGGAATGGAAGATTTTGGACAATGTCAGGGAATCACCACGAACATGTTCTATCTTGGCAAGCCTTTGATGAACTGCATTGTTCTTTCCCTAGCCATTTTTTAAGTGGCTAATTCCCAAAGCCAATTATTTTCCAGGCTGGGTAGAAATGGAAGACATTTTCTACGCTGATGAGATAGCCTCTTTATGATTAAGTGAAATATTGTTCGTGTCATCTATGAATTTACTTCTCGTTTTGGCAGTACCCACTGAGAATATCATTTTTTAATCTGACCAATTGCAGGAAAAAAAAATCTCATTTGGAGCAGTGGAGAGCCTGCAGTTTAACACTGTGGTTTTTGTTTTCAATTTGTTTTTCTACCACAAGATATAATGATACTAGTGGGGAAATATTTGTTTTTGAGTTTTCAGTGGTTCATTGATAAATTGGCATTAAATTTGTAAAAAAAAATGCCTAAAATTCTATTCTGCCACAAAGACAGGTTGAATTGTGGGTGACTATACAAGAGATTGCATTAAGTGGCCATTGTGTTGTGTGAATGACTATGTTCATGGTTGTTTTCACATTTCTTAATAGAAGGTTGGGTTATTTAAATTTGGCATTATGCAGGCATTAAATGCTCAGTGAGTTACTAATTTTTTTTTAAATTATTTGTAATCCATAAAAATCTATATAAAAAAAGCTTTTAAAAACTAGTAAATAATTTTCTATACATGTGTTACAAATCCTGTATTTACTAAATGGAGTATCTGGACTGAAAAAGAGACATTTGTATTAGTTTGCTCTTTAGCAAATGCTACCAGCAGTGCCCAGGCACGTCCAGTCTCCTGGTTAGTCACTTTTTTGGGATATGATCTCAGCCTGCAAGCTGCTGCCATGGTGCTTGCAGTCAAATGGGTGAATTTGGAGCAGTATGCCTTGCAGGATTAGCTCCCTTGACAGACTCCATCGTTTGCTGAATAGCCAATTTACCTATGTACTCGCACGCAAAGTGATGTGAAGAGCTCTGTAAATCCGTGACCATTGTAAGCTTTTGGAATTGGCAGCGAATTCGGCACATCACAGAGTTTTTTAAATAAACGGAGTTGGAGAAGTCACGAAAGGATGTGATTTTTGGCCTTTATGCAACTGTTTGTTCTTAAAATCCTCATTTGGTTTATCAAACACTGGGTGCAGAACAGTCTTAGCTGCGTATGAACTATCTCACAGTGTACACAACTGTATATAACTGTATCAGCACAATTTACATATACTCTATCTTCATATTGGCATCTGTTTACTTTACTTGATGCTTCAGGGTTCCTGAAAAGTTTGTCTTTCAAGGATATTGCACAAGTTCTTCACTGCAGCTAAGACCTGACATAGAGAACTCGGAAGCTTATTTTGTATGCTTAGTGAATAGGGCACTGATACATTTTTCACTACATGCCTCTGATTGCCCTCTGCTATGTCTTTATCCCCTGTTCAGAGTTCTCTGAGAGATAGGCCTAACAGCATTCATAGTGAAGGGGAGCATTGCACATCGTTAAGGGTTCCTAGCCTTCAGGAACAATAAGTCTCAACCCAATAAGTGTAATAAAGGGAGACTTATAGAACACAAGAATGAGGGCCAATCTCAGAAACCCCACCCAATTCCAGCCCTAACTAATGGAATGCCTAGCACAACAAGAGTCTGTGCTCTCTATTTGCAGAGTATTATAGCCATAGGGGTACTATTTCCCCAGTGATAAAAGCCAAGATAGTAGAGATAAAAACAGTGCCCCCTCCATATTTTAATTATTTTATTTACAATCAAACAATTATTCCTGGTTGACCAATGTAAAAAAAAAAAAGATTATTTAATAAATACCTAGGAACCAAACATAGCTTGTGACCATTTTGCCTTATCCATCATTAATATAAATAAACAGTAATGTGGTCAAATGCTTTAAAATCCAGTAGACTTAGCACATTGGCTATTTCATTTAAGACTGATATTTATGCTAATCTCTCTTGGCCATTGAGGATTCGGTGCATTAGCAATGGTTGATATAATGCAAGTTAATAAATTTGCAGGCCCTTTCAGCAGCAGAATAATAAACTCATCTCACAGTGGCATCAGAGTTCTGTTCTTGAATACTATCCTGTGGCTTTCCCAGCTGCTAAACCGTAGGCTGTGGGGAATGGTAGTTAGCAAAGCAAAATGGTTTTGAATAATTCATGATATTTGCTTTTTTTTTTTTTTTTTTTGCTTAGAGATTAATGAGTAAAGTAATAAACTTCACATTTTTACAGACATTTAAGTTGACTTCCTGGGGACTTTTGAAAGTTGAGCTAAAGAGTTTGGAAGGTAGGAAGAGAAGTAAAACATGTTTTATATAGAAAAAAACTCTTTCTAATTAGTTTTATGTTCTTTGAATCACATTCATTTGCATTTACACGCCCAAACACACATTTGCATACACGCTTCCATACACATGCTTAAAAATGTGTGTGAACATACATGCACACACATACATATATTCATGGAAGCACACAGCATAAAAACATGGATGTACATAAGAACACACAAGTATATACAGTACATGTGCACACCTACTGTTGCACACAAATGTTCACAGGTAAGCATCACAACCTAGAATGCTGTCTGAAATCTCCAGTCTATTAGTCAGTGATTGGACCATTCATCCATGACGAGTAAACATTGGCTCTTTACTTACAGCAGTGGTTCTCATCCTTTTTATTGTCGTGACCCTTTAGTACAGTCACGACTTTACTATGGAAATATTGTCGCAGTTGCAACTTTAAAATTGTCGCAGTGGTACAATGAGAAATAGTTGCAGTCGCGTCTTTACTATAGAAATATTGTCGCGGTCACAACTTTACAGTAAGAAAATTGTTGCAGTCGCGACTCTTAGGCGACCCCTAGCAAATCGACATTTGACCGCCGACAGGGTCACGACCCCCAGGTTGAGAACTGCTGACTTACAAGCAGAAAACAAGGAAATGGTCTAACACTGTGCTTCTGAGTTTACCAGCAGAATTTGTATAAGTAAATAAAGCATAATGTAGGTCTACACCATTCCTTCCTTTCTCACTGAATTTGCACATATTCTTTCAGATCTTTCTGTAAGATCGATAATAGAATTCTGGTTCGGTGGAGTTCTTTTGCAACATCTGTGTTTTTTTCTGGCTTCAATACAAATATTAAAGCATAATTGTTCCAAGCAAAATGACAGATTCCTCAAAGTGTGAGTGGAGCACCCAAGTCTATGTGTATTCTCATTCTAACATATTCTATGTAACTATATGTTATTAGCTTTGCTCATACAACAAGGTCTGCTCACAAAAAAGAAAATGAAGTGGAAATATAAGCCTACTTTCAGTGTGTTGCATTTCTTTCAGACATAAAATATACGTAGTTTGAAGTTAATTTTCACACTGGTGTAAAGACACTTGGACAGACATAGCTTTTTGGTTAAGCGAGGGAAGTCTGGCAAAGTGGAATTAGGGTTTGATCCCAGTACTGTGTGACTGGGCTAGTAGATACTATGAATATATTTTTGGCTAAGGCATAATAATTTAATTTAAAGCTTAACATGTCAGTAGCCTAATGTACCTGATATGATTTTTGTTTATGATGGCTTCAACAACATAAGTTACATCTGCAAAATTGTTTGGTCAATGTACTGATGGGGCATAGTTTATTGATGCATTTGGTCACACAGTTCACATGGCACACCAATTATTTCGGTGATGAAAGGTATATGGTGGGGTTGTGCAGATGCTTAAGGAATATTTGACATTATTGCAAGTAGAACAGCACAGCCTAGATGAGCTAGTTTACTAGACCTGTAGTGCTTGGTCCATTGGCCCATTTAATGGTTCTGAATAAAGGAAAGAAGTCTTGTATGAGCGTCACAGTGACTATAAATAGTTGCTAGTAATTTGCATGCTCACTGGGAGTGGATGCTATATTGATCATATATGATCAAATTGTCTGCATGAAGTAGTATTAATATATCATGAATCAGTTTTTACAGTTCAATCAGATTAACCACGGAATCCTCTCACATTTTGCCACACGCGGAATATCTAATATCTGGTAAAGTCCACTCGACCAATCAATTGCCAAGTCTTGTCACTTTTCATTGACATTAAAACTATACTTTATTTTTAGAAATATTTTTAGCCAGAGCTATTATTGAATGCTAATGTAAGAGTAGCAGCAGTGAACATTAATCATATAGCAGTAAATTACATGTTTCTTTAATATGTATGTATAATGTATGTATACATACGTACATACGTAAATACGAAACATGTAATTTACATAACTTTAAACATAACATATCAATTAAAGCACTATCCATGTCAATCTGCCTGTAGCACCAGCCACAGAAAAATCCAGATATTTGGGTATTCCAAGGTTTTGCACCATTTCAGTAATACTCCATGTAATATATATTGCAAAAATACTGTACATTTTACATGGCAAATAACCCTAGGCAACACGATTGTTCCTTTATTCCAATAGTTTTGTTTTGCCTAGAAATTATGAAGCTGTCTGTATCTGACCCCCCATGTAGATAGAATTTTGCTGAGAACAATATGCACACACATTATGCAAGTTCTGGTGTATAACCTGATTTATTTCACCACGGGTGCAAGGCACAGGTGCTGCTATGTTTCAGGGGAGCGTAACTGACCTTCATCAGGCATTAAGCAGAACTTGCTTGTGTGAGCATATTCTTCACAAGGCTCTCTGTTTCACTTGACAATACTGTGAAAAAGCTGAAGCCTACATATGTCTGTCTTTCTTGGCCCCACAGATTTCCTAAGCTGGTGGCCCCCTCCCCACAGCAGTACCCCCTGTAACCCCCTTTTGATGGCCCATGCTGACATTAACCAGGAAGTAAATGGTACTGATTTTGGAGACTGGTTTCAGGTATTTAGCATTTCTTTAGGTACTTTAAGAGTGCTTGGGACAGTGTTCATACCTCAGTATATCGATGTATAAAGAGGTTGAATGATTTGTGAATAATCGCAGTTGCTTAACTTATTTAGACAGTTCCTTCCTTCCAAAATGTTCAATTCTCTGTTCTATTAAAGTTAGTTATTTTTATAAGCACCTTGTGCACCACTATAATTAATAGCGCTCACGTATTAATAGGAAATATAAACCACAGGGAAAACAGCATCATGTACTTTACTTACCATTTAATTGTGTTGTTGTTAATCCTTCAAAACAGGGTGACAACTTACAACTGTAATTTTTAGCAAACACATTTTTTTTCTGCAGATCTGAAATTTCGTTCAGTGCCATTTGAATCATCTGTCATGCTAAGCAAAATTAAAGCAGGTTAAACTGACTAATGAAGATTTTATAATGCATGATATTCATGATATGCTTAGGCGAGCTTACAAAGTGCTGATTTTATTCAGTATTTCCTTCTGTAATGTTAATACTCAGATATTCGGCTTGAATTGAAGTTTCCGAAATGACTGAACGCCTTTTTTTGCAATGCTGTAACTGCTAGAAAATAAGTACAAGAAACGTAAAGGACATTTTGAGAATTTCTGTGAGGGGTCTCCAAAGAATTGTGAGCAACAAATGCAGATATGCCAGAGACTAAAAACTCTTTTACATCAACACCGTGCGCACTATGAACCCACACTCACTCTTTGTTTTTTAATATACAAAGAAAAGATGGTAACGAGCACACAATAATGAAATGAAATTAATCATAAATAGGTGCAGACAACTGGATATTATAATGGCAGTTCCCAAACAAAAAACAGAAACCCGTATAGTTGTGCACACTAGAAAATCTTTACTTTATTATTGATCAATGAAGACAAAACAGACAAACAGATTGCAAAGAAATATTTAAAATCACTTAAAAATGTTCAAAAAAGAACATGAATAAATTCACTAGACAGGGGGAGATCCATGTATAAATCAAGATCTTACTGAAAAACCGTCATTCAATTGTTCACTATAATCCATAAACGTTCTGGCACACATCATTGAATATATCTAGAGCCACTCTATAACTCAGTCCCACCTTTCAAGTCACAGCATAAATGTTGCACAAAACATAGTTAATTACCCAACGTGGAACCCAGGCAGAGCGTTCCGGTAATCCTTAGCCGCCAATGGTACAAAAGGCAATGGTTCCCCCTGTGCAACTGGACGCATTTCGCCCTTTGAAGTGGGCTTCCTCCCGCAGTGCAATTTGTTTAGAGTATGTGCCGGCTTTTTATCCCCTGATTTGGTGCCAAATCATGTAAGTTGGACTTTTGAGAATTTTTTCCTGTTTTTATGATATAAGACCTGCATTTTCAAGTTGGACTTTTGAGTCTGGTAAAGTTTGGAAACATTGGATATCGGTTGGACCAGTGTTTGGAGTGGTGTTTTCCCGCCTTGATCCATGTGGTGATCATTATATGTGCGATTGTTGCCTTTATTTGGTGAGAGTTCCCTGTATTAGAGTGTCTTGGCACTTTTTTATCACTTGGAGGTGGATTTTCTTCAGTTTTCATTTTTTCACGGATATTACTTTTATCACATTGATTTAAAGATTGACCTATACTGGTGGTTGTTTAATCTCATCTGTTCATTATATTTAATTGACAATGCACTATAGTGTGAATTTGTTTAGGCCAACAGGAATGTCTAGACCAGTGATGCCCAGCCTTTTTTTGGACTGGGGAACATATAAAATTGTGACGCAAATGTCACGGGTCACTTCAAAGTCGCGACTTTTAAACTGCGACAATTTTCCATAGTAAACTCACGACTGCGACAATATTCTCATAATAAAGAAGCGACTGCAATAGTAGCAGTCTATTGTGACTTCTTTAGCTGGCAAATTCACACTTACATGCAACATTTTGGATTTCAGAATTCGTGAATGTGGGCCAGATAGCACTGCGTCGTGGGCCGGATATGGCCCGCGGGCCGTAGGTTGGGCATCACTGATCTAGACAATTTCAAATGTTTGTTGAACTGGTTCATGAATGAAACCTCAGTAGGTTTCATTCTCTGTCATGAATCCGACTATAGATAAGCCTACACTCTGCTATAACTATCCCAGTACAGTACTTGATATTCAGAAAAGGCTGGGTCATGAATGTAACCAGTTTGCCCCCTATGGCAGCATTTATTGTGAGCAAATAATTATTGTGTCTAAGCAGTTAAAGATAACCCAGACAGACAGTAAATCATTTCTTGATGTTTTCACAATGCCATTAATACATAAATAACCTTGGGGAGAAATCATTTTTCTTCAATATTTCTTTGTAACTTAAAATGCCTTGAGGGTTTGAATATTTCCCCTGGGATACATGTGAGAAATGGAAAACTAACAGCAGTTTATAATGGAAACATATATTTTCTTTAAGTAGAATGTGTAGCTGAAGCTACTCGCCACAGCACATTAAGTTGTTACTTCACAAGCAATTGAGCATGCCGTTTTTATATGACTTTTTAATTGGTTAGTGCAGGGGAACACAATCTTATGCCTCAAGAGATTCTAACAGGTCAGGTTCCACAGGAAAAAGCTATGATTGCTTTTTAGATACTCTAAAAGACCTTTAAATAAAATGTTTCTGAATGTAGTTTTTCTTTTATTACACTATATTTGTAACAATACCATTATTAGCTTTGACCATGTTAGATAAAGCAACACACCTGTATTAAACTGTGGAAGCTGAGCCGTGGTTTGTATGAATGCTTGTCATTCATCTAGTTACCAATGGATTTCCATTTGATTTGTACATTTATTATTCTAACCAACTAGTTTCCCTTTTTCAACTTTTTCAAGAAACTAGCTTGCAGGGTAGAAAAAATTGTTCTAAATGCCCCATGTTTTGCTATGAATATGTTTAAAACAATATAAATTGTTAGTTTTGAGTAAATCAGCTTGAAAGCATATGTTTGAAAAAGCAGTATAAAGGCATTTATATACCAAAGTGGTGAGGAAGCAGCCACTACTGAGATTTTTGAATAGGAAGCCCAATTCCAACTTCCTCGCTAGTGTGTGTTTTACCTTATGTTTGTTCTAAAAGAATTGTTTACTATCTACAGCTACACAAAGAGTTTCACACCCAATCTTTGTACAACTCACTTTCCATTGCTCCAGATTTAAAGATTTTCTGATAGGACAAGTATAATGCAAATGCACTGAAATCAGGAAGGAAGATTACAGCTGTGTGACTTCCCCAAGCACCTAAAAAGCTGTGTAAGTCCCTGGCAGCACATCTCTATAAAGAAATGTAATTGTGTTGACCTCAGTCATGTCTAGAGATGTGCTCACCGATTTTGGTAATTGGCTTGTTTGTGAGCTTTTTGAATTAGTTTCATTTTAAAACTGTTCTCTTGTTGGACTTTTAAAATCAACAGGGTTGCAGAGTGGGTACAGGTTTACTGATTGCATTCTTGCCTAGAAACAAGCTATTACATTATTATGTTTTACCTGTTAGCACTAACAGAAACCTGACTCTCTCCTCATGATTCTAATACTGAGACTTCACTAACCCATGGAGGCCTCTCTTTCTCCCATACTCCATGCTTGGTGGGTTGTGGGGGTGGAGTTGGACTACTCCTTGCCACCAGCTGTCGCTTCAAATGTATCGCTATCCTTGACTGCTTTGTTTTCTCTTCTTTTGAGGTTCATGCTGTCCAACTTTTCTATCCCCTGCCTTTACGTGTGCCTGTTATATACAGGCCGCCCTCTGCTTCCTCACCTGCCGCTTTTCTATCTGACTTTGAATCCTGGCTAACCTTTTTTATTTCTGACATTAGTCTTGCACTATTAAGGGGGACTTTAACTGTCAAATTGATGACCCCCTCTCTATTTTGGCCCTCTCATTTTCTCTACTTCACTTCCTTTTTTGACCTTCACCAGTGGACTAACTCTAGCACTCATAGGGATGGTCACTTTTTACATCTGTTTTTTACAAAAAATGCTTCTCTCTCTGCTCTTAATATTTGCCTTTCCCTCCCTCAAATCGCCACCTACTTAACTTCTCTATCTCATACTCTCCTATTCCACCTCCTCCACCCCCTAAAACATTTATTTGCAATACGCATGCCATTGATTGGCAAGGCTTTGCTAATTCTCTGTCCTCTAGCTTATTTGCATACCTGCCCTCCTCTGATCCTGATGCACTAGCTACTTCCCATAACACCATTTTATCTATTACTATTGACTCATTTGCCCTTCTGCAGCCTAAACTGATTCATTTTAATAATCCTCACCCCTGGTTGTTTGCAGAAACGTGTTTTATTAGATCCTGTATGCGTAGTGCAGAACATATATGGAGGAAATCCCATTCCCAGGCAGATTTTGTGCATTATAGGCTTTTGCTATTATGCCTTAACTCCTCTCTCTCCCTAGCCACACAATCCTATTACAGAACTCTTACTAACCAAAATAAATCAAATCCCTGCTGTCTGTTCTCCATTTTCTACACCCTTCTATGTCCCTTGCCATCATGCATGCAAACCCCTCCACATTCCCCACAAGACTTTGCAGACATTATTCTACCTACATCCCCATCTGAGTTTCTGAATTATTTTTCTCCTGCCACCCAGTCTGACGTTTCTCAACTTCTCTCTTCCTCCCATGTTTGATCCCATGCCTTCTTCCTTAATTAAGTGTTGTGATTCTGTTCTTTTGCCACCCATAACGACTCTTCCCTGTCCTCTAGAGCTTTTCCTTCTTTGTTTAAACAGGCCTGTATTAAACCCATCCTTAAAAAAGCTACACAGTTCTCTGCATACCTCACTAACTACCGTCCTATCTCTCTTTTGCCTTTAGCCTCTAAACTTCAAGAATGTCTTGTCTGCATGCTCACCATCTTCTGGACCATCTGCACTCTGGTTTTAGGCCAGGCTACTCTATAGAGACTACTCTTTGTAAACTTACCAATGATCATTTGTATGTAGGTGATACCCAAATTTACTTATCTGCTGTTGTGCTAACACCTGAAATATTGACTCAGATTTCTAGCTGTCTCCTTGCAATCTCCTTGTAGATGGCCAAGCAAATTAAATCTCTCTAAAATTGAACTGATTATCTTTCCACTCAAACCTAGACCATCAACCTTTTAACCTCTGTACGTTGTCTTGGGGTGACTTTTGACTCTGCTCTTTCCTTCTCTAAACACATCTCGTCCACTACTAAGACTCTCACTCCACTGCTAACACCCTCCTGCATGCTCTCATCCTATCCTTATGTGTTGTGTGACACAGATTCATGTAGTTTGAGTGGGGTGACGAAACAAAAGGGCACAGCAAAGAGATTACGTACACGTGTATGTGAATTATATATATGTATATTTTGTGTGTAAGAAGATACAATAGTTT
>WMED01009963.1:0-16026 GCA_019650415.1 Pipa parva | reverse complement strand
GTACACTATTTTATCCGGATTTGGACTTTGCTTTGAAGTTTGGGACATTTAACACGTGGATCACCTTGTACACCAAAAAATTTTTTTTTTTTTATTTTTTCTATTATTTTTTCTATTATTTAATTATTGTTCACATAATATATTTTTTTATTGTTCACTGATTATTTTAGCGCATCCCATTTCACTTAGAATTCTAAGCTGTTATGTTTTGCAGATCCAGACTACTTTTCTTTAGTGGAAGGGGGGCAAAATGACTCTTTTGACTAACAGAGCCTCTCTGAACATCTGCTAAGTGACACTTTCCTGCTACTTTTTGTGGTCACTAGGTGGCACCAAAATGCAGTTATTCTGATCTTGCTAAATCTACTTGTAAAAGATTTCCCTGTGTCTTCACATATGAAACATCACTGTTTAACTAAACAGTTTTATATACATACACATAGACACAAACACAAAAATGTGAAGTTCCCCCGCACCATATCAAAACATCTTTAATGTATCATAAAAATGTTATTAAAATAATAAAAAATATAAGTTGACATTTGAGCCTGTTATATTATATATAAAATACATTCAGTGAAAACAAACAGTGACATAAACTTGCCGGTTAGTCTGTTGTTGAGAATGTTTATACATCACAGAAGTAGTAGAGTGTAGCACTGTCTTAGCCACAGATATAAGCAGAGACAAGTAGAGTATAGGCGATACCTTTTATTGGCTAACTGAATAGATCAGGGGTGGGCAAATGTTTAAGCCATCGGGCCACATGAATGGCCCGATGGCTTCAGAGGGCTGGGGGTTATGTCTAGCTTGCTGATGCCTATGGCGCTAGGCAATGCCCCCCCCCCCCCCAGTTTAACATCCTCCCGCGGGCCGATCAGAGACTTCTGGAGGGCCGAATTCAGCCCACGGGCCATAGTTTGCCCACCCCTGGAATAGATGGTAAATACAAGCTTTTCAGACTATTTAGGTCTCTTCACAAAAACCCAGAGTAACAAATTTATACAGGAACTGGTACACCATAATAAAATGTATATATGTATGTATAATTTTATTTATAAAATTAAAATTATATTTATCCAATGTTATTAGATTTCATTGCTTTGTTCCAGTCTGTGATTTTTTTGATGTCAGGATGTTAAACTGATAACATTTTGCTATGGTGTACCAGTTTCTGTATAAATTTGTCACTGTTCAGTTTTTTGTGCCATGCCATGCCTGAGGAAGAGAACTAAGTACTGTAGTCTGGAAAGCTTGTATTTGTCATCTATTCAGTTAGCCAATAAAAGGTATCACCTATACTCATTTTTTTTTTTTTTTTCAATTTGAGATTTTTATTGTTTCAAACAGATATAATAACAAACCAAATTATTGTATTATTCTCAAAAGTATACATCGAGAAACATATAACATTACAAGTGCTTGTTACAACGTTCATAACATATTTTGGTTTGAACTAACATCAATAAACTTTCTTTTTGTACCAATCATGGTGTGGTTATATTCTTAGTACAACAAATTTCGATATTCATTTAAACATTAATAATCTTTAAACATCTTAACAAAAACAGGTGTCATACTATAATCAAATGGTTGTCTAAATGACTGGGTAATTCTTTGGGGTACTTAAGGAGGGAGGGAATCAGGGAATATTCTATAATAGTGGGTATGGGAGTTTGAAATAGACCCTTCACTCTCTGGGATCGGATACTCCAGTTGCACTCTCCGAGTTGTTGAGATTTTCTAAGTATGGAAACCAAAGGAGCCACATTAGTTCAAAATTATAACCTTCATTGTTTCGGAAATATCTAATTTTTTCCATTGTGTGGACCCAGTTCACTTTGGAGATTAACTCATTCCTTTCTGGGAGTGTCTGCTTTTTCCACGCCGCTGCCAACAATGTTTTGGCTGCCGTGAGTATATGGGTCATTATTTTAAGTTCTTCTTTGGACTACCTATACTCATTTTTAACATTAAATTTGAATATTTAAAAGGAATGGAAAGTCAAAAACTGTGTTTTGATATTTCATCATTAATCCCAAAGTAAACATTTTTCTAATACATTGTAATTATTTTTTTCTTTTTATCACCTACATCAGGGGTCGGCAAACTTTTTATCGGAAGGAACCATTTCGCTCCCTCCAGCATTGGGGCATTTTTTACAGAGCCGCAAAGGGGAAGGAGCACATGCTACTGATCACATGACCTGCCAACGTCCTATCAGAAGAAGTGTTGGAGGTCATGGGCGGGGCGGGGGATATATGCTCAGAGCCTCAACAAGGCAGCTGAAAAGCTGCATGCAGCGCGGGAGCCGCAGTTTGCCTACCTCTGACCTACATCATTATTTTATTTTGCTATTATCTCTTGCATAGAGCAGTTTTTGAAACATATGGTGATTGTTGCATTGTTGCAGCCTGTACTATGGAATAACAGCAAGCTGTTCAGTTTATACGCAGAGGATGTGATAATAAGTAAAAGGAGAACTATGTTATCTATGTCTAAGACACCAGATGTGGGAGGAGCAATAACCAAGGTTACAGCAACTCCTATTTAAAATAAATTAGGCACATTGCAGTGCATATCTTGAGAACTGTTTAAATCACAGGGGTACAATGTTTAGTTAATTTTAACTTGCACAGCCAACCCTACAAAAACACAAAATATGTTGTGTAAGGTTAATGTCTCTTTAAAGTAGTGATTTTCAACCTGTGGCTGCCATTGGGATGCTGGAAGTTGTTGAGGATCACTGCCTTAGTATGAATATACATTTACAATTACACCTCACATGAATAGATATCTAGTAATTCTAAACCTTGCTGCTGAACAATTTATCCCAGCAATATACAACAGCCTGATCCTGGGGTTTGTAGTTCAACAAATATCCATGGTTTAACATGCTTCCATTTGACATACCCATGATATATTGACAGTACATACCTGAGCAAATGGTGTTACAATCAAGTCATCTCCATGTCTATAAAAGAGAGAAGTGATGATATTAAACAAAAAATAGTGGCAAATGGAGCACATTGGTCTAAGCAAATTTGGCTACTTAAATATTGTCAGTGATAAACTAGAATATAACGGTCAATATGCATATGTAGAACTGCAAAACATATCTGACTGAAATAGTGGAAAACTCATTGATTTAGTCAATAGGAACAAGGCCAGTAACATCTTTTTTACTGGAAAAGTCGATATGAGTTTAATGCTAAGAGCTGGCGGCACTTCTGATTGTACACTAGCACTGTCCATGAGAAGCATTCAGTCCAGGGGCATTGTTAGGTAGAATATCAAATCTGTACCCCTCTAGAAAGTGGGACCTCCTTCAAATATCAGTGGCTGGGCAAGATGGGTGGAGACGAGCAGTTGGCACCCCATGCAGCTGCCTGTACCTCGTACCCCACTCCTCTTAAAATGGTATGACCTAGGATTATATTCACACCTCGTTGTCAATGTGCAGAATATAGGACCACAGCCTACGATTATATATGGGTATATATACATACATTACTGTCTGTGTGCGGAATACAGAGTAGCGGTCTAGGGTTATATACTGGTGTGTTATATATATATATATATATATATATATATGCACACTAATCTAAATATATTGAGACACCTGAATAAATGGAAAATGGTAGTTGGGAACACAATCCAAAGTGTTGCATGCTGCTAGGGGGAAGGCTACAAATCTGTGGGGGGCAGTGACCAACATGGCAGTCATTTGAAAGCTGCGATCTTGGAACCAAGTCAATTTTTCCAAAAGGGAAATGATGCATGTGACATATGAATCCGATGAGGAATTCAAATCTGTAAATAAATGTAGCATATATGTATTTAGCATATATGTATACAGTATATACAAATATATATATTATAAATATGGGCACTAACATATGTTGGTGGCAAAATTTAGGGCTGAAATCAATTGCATAACCCTGACATTGCCCCTCCATTTAGTTATTCTGTGTGGCAACCATGGCCCCTGTGGTGTAAGGATCAGAATGTTATTGTAAACGCTGCCCCATAGTAGTTGCAGTTTATTCCTGGGACAACAGAAATATACAGCATTCATTGCGATTTTACATGTATAATCACTAAGAATGGGTGCTTCTTTATTTAAGAGTAAATTATTCTTGATATTAGCATGGAAACTAAAATTGTTCCCAGACCTCCAACAACATGGTTGCCCGGGCAGTCTAAAGTTTTCAAACCGATGCCACTGTTGCTAAGACCTTTAACTTTAGGATGCAGTAGAGGAGGGCTTTTGGTCAGGGTTTGGACCATTGGAATTATGGTAACATGTGGCACAGAGAATTCCGTGCTTATGCTAAGTTTAGAAATCTGTACTATGTAGTAACCATTCCTACTGCAAGAACAGTATGTTGTCATAACAAGTAAGAAGCACTGTATGAATTCTTCTCCAAGTACATGACTTACAAACCAACCACACATTAGTAGTAACACAGCCAACATTACAACTGTCAAACTTTCTGCTGACTGCAAGATCTATTGGCTTTTTCCCAGGGATTCACAATGTAGAAAAGCCATTTTTACTTGTCAGTGTTTTTGAAAGATCTGACCTTGACAAAGGTTGAAGCACAATCCCAACCTCTAGGACAGCAATTTAACACAAGTGTAAAGCAAAGTTCTTCCTAATTTGTGGGTAATACACTTGTCACACATTTTTATCAAATGGATTATATCAGCTATAACTGTATTATGGTTTTCTGGATTTTCAGGCCCCCTAAGCGCCACATCCATAAATTCTGCTGTCACGTGACTCAAGGTCAGGATCACCACTTACAGATGGGATATAGTGAAATAACAGTTTATAAAGCTAAAAAGCCTACCTATTTTCCTGCAATGTTGATCCAGAGGAAGGCAAAAAACCCATGAAAAGCAAGAGACAATTATCCAAATTAGGGGGTAAATCCCTTCCCAACTTCAAATATGGCAATCAGTATAATTCTCTGGATCAAGATCCCACCTCCAGTTATCTATAACTTGTAATGTTCTTAAATTGAAAGAAAACATCCAAACTCTTTTTGAACTCTTTAATGGAATCAACCATGACAAATTATTCAGACAGAGAGTTCCATAACTTCACTGTTCTTACAGTAAAGAACCCCCTTCTATGCTGGTGCAGAAACTTTCTTTCCTCTATACACAAATGATGCACCCTTGTTATACTTACAGTTCTTGACATAAATAGATAATCTGTACTGAACCCTGTTTTATTTCTACATGATTATTAGGTCACCCCTTAACTGCACACAGTATTCTATGTGTGGTCTGACAAGTGATTTGTAATATATAATTATGTTCTTGTCATGTGCATCTATTCCCCTTCTAATGCACCCCATGATTCTATTTGCTTTAGCAGAAACTGCTTGACAGGAGTTGCTACAGTTAAGTTTACTGTCAACTAAAATTCCCAAATCCTTTTCCATGTCTGTTTTGCCCAGTGTTTTCTCATTTAGAAAATAATCTTGCATTTTCCCTTCCCATATGCATAACCTTACATTTACTGTATCAGTGTTAAATCTCATTTGTCACTTTTCTGCCCAAGCCTCCAATGTATCTAGATCCATCTGTAATAAAATACTATCTTCTTTTGTATTAACTACTTTACACAGTTTAGTGTCATCTGCACAAATTTAAATTTAAATTTGCAATCCCTCAACAAGGTAATGTATAAATATATTCAAGAGAAGAGGACCCAAAACTGACCCCTGGGGTACCCCACTATTAACAGTAACCCAGTGTGAACATGAACCATTAATAACCACCCTCTGTTTCCTACTACTGAGTAAGTTACTAACCTACTTACACACATTTCCCCCAGTCCAAGCATTCTCATTTTATGTACCAACCTTTTATGTGGCACAGTATCAAATGCTTTGGAAAAATCAAGGTATATGACATCCAGTGACTCCCCCTGGTCCAGTCTATAACTGACCTAATAATAAAAGTTAATTAGATTTGCTTGGCAGGATCGATCCCTCATAAACCCATGCTGATATGGAGTTATACATGTCTTTGAATTGAGATACACCAGGATTTCTTAGAAACCTTCAGAATTCCAAAGACTATGCTCAGATCCAGTGGAAAGAAAGAAACACCTTAACACACTGGCAGGATCTCTACAACAAAAGGGATACAAACACAAAATCATTAATAAAAATATCAGCCAATCTCTGACAGGGAAAGCCAAGCTCTTTAACAGGGAAAACCTGTTAAAATACAAAGAGAAAAAAATCAACACACGAGTGCCACTGGTACACATAACCTCATGGTGGAAGGAATATGTACATTCATAAAGGAGATACAACCTTTATTAACAGATGACCAAACCCTAAAAGAAATATTTCCTGAACCCCCAATCCTATGGCATTTACACAACCACCCAACCTCAGAGAAAAATTAATAATTTGATATGATTACCTTAACACTTACCCTTCTTGGCTGTTTATCATTAAGGGATTATTGGCTAAAATTAGAGCGTATTTTTCTTTTGAACTTACCAGTGACAGTGTGAACGCCCCCTCGGCGTTCACATGACTTCCTCTATGGTCACATTTTTGGTGCAGCATATAATATGCCAGCCAAAATGCGACACACAGCATTCCGGTCTCAGCATATGCGCATCATATGCTAGTGTGTCTGGAACTAGGTAAGTACTATCAGCATGTATTGAGCTGTATTTATTTTTTTCACACTAGTGTATTATGCTCTGAGCATAATACCATCGTGTGAACCTAGTCTTAGTCTCTCAGTGCTTCATGGACTTTATATTTGTTACAAACTACCGTATATACTCGTGTATAAGTCGAGGACATTTTTTGGCCAACAATTTGATATGACCCATGGATAAGTCGAGAGTAAAACTTGGGGTTTTTGTTAGCATAACATATCAAAGAATTGTTAGGAAAATACAAGATAGCAATAAGATTTTATTTATTTCTGTCAACTACAGATTAGTGTGTGTTCTCCTTTAATGGACAGTCTCTGACCGCATGTGCTTTCTGTGTGCTCCGGTCTGGCCCCAGGCCCTTTGCTGATGTGAGAGTCTGCAACGGGTGGATGCGGTTAACAGGCTTGCCCAACTAACCCCCCCCCATTCCACAGGTGAGTTTATTCAGCACTTTTGTGTGTGTGTGCTGTAATTAAAATTATTTGCAATTTTGGGTCAGTGCCTCTCCTGCTTTGCTGTTTGTGTTTGTGCCCCCCACTTGCCGGCTCTGTTGATCTTTTTTTTTTTTTTGCTTTCAAAACTGACCTGACTCGTGTATAAGTCAACTGTACTATTTTAAATTATTTTTTTAACTAAAATTTCTCGACTTATACACAAGTATATACGGTGTGTATCCTTTAGTACTGCTTTGACCTGATGAAGAGGGAAATAGCTCTCAGAAGCTTGTCTTATACAATGAACTGTTAGTCCAAATAAAACATGTACTGTACTTTTTAATTATTTTGCTAGGAAAAATGGATTTTTCAGTCCATCCTGAATGGTTATTAGGACTAGTTAAGCACATATACTTTAGTGTTCGTCTCCCAATGGACATCTGAAAGGGGCCCGATGTACTTACAAAGAAGAGTGCCTAAAGATCATTAGTAAGGGTTAGATTACGTTAAAGGGCACAGATGGGGCATTGTTGGTAACAGGGCCGGTTCTAATGATGGGCAATGGACCCAGGGTGCAATCTACTTGAGGGGCGCTGTTGCTCACATCGCCCATCGCTAAACTTGATCTCCCCCCCCCCCCCCCCCCCCCCCCCCCCCCCCCCCCCCCCCCCCGTGCGCCCCCCACTCACCTCCAACAGCGTTCCAGCGACGCACCACCTCCTCTAATGAGGTAAGTTGAATGCGACGGCAGCTGCTGCCAAGACCCGAACATCTAAGAATCACTGTCGCATTCAACTTACCTCATTAGAGGAGGTGCGTCGCTAGAACGCTGTTGCAGGTGAGTAGGGGGCGGTCCAGGGCGCCAATAGGGCCAGGACCATCCCTGGTTGGTAAATCCAGGCAAAAAGTTAAACTGCTGAAACTACAAAAAGAAATAAAGAAGGGACGGTTTCCAAAGGGTTGTTATGGTGATTTTTACTGCACTGCAGTTCAGGGGATACTAATCACAGCCCTCCTGCTGACCTGTGGTATCAAAGACTATTGTATCTTCATGATTTTAGGCTTGTCACTTACTGCACTTATATTATGTTTAGCACTATTCAAATGTCTGTATTATATTGTATTGCTGAATTGTGCAGTGCTGCGAACCTTATTACTGGTTTATGAATAAACATATAGGTTAGAGAACTCACAGGTGACTGTTGGGTAATGCTGGGTGTTTGGGTTGTATGTACAGTATTCGTTATTCATTATCATACAAGAATGGGGGGGGGGTTGTTCACTAAAGTCCAAATTGTTGCATATTGGTGTGAATTCACCAGATAAAGACAGTCGCAATAGGCTGCTATTGTCGCAGTCGCGTCTTTATAATGAGACTATTGTCGCGACTTTATTATGGGAAAATTGACGCAGTCTTAACATTAAAAAATTGTCGTGACTTTACAATGGGGAAAGTGTTGCGGATTTGCTATGGGAATCCGCTGTTTGCGAATTTGACAGTCGAATTCGCACCTTAGTGAATAACCCCCTGGAAGTGGAAAATGATAAATATCTAAATCGATGCAGCTATGAAAGTTTGAATCTGTAGTTTTCCAAACTTGTTTGATAAATACACTGAACCCTAAAGATTTCAACATACTGGTATTTTCCCATGTCAGGATAGGCTTTTATTATAATGACATTTACAGACATAAACTGTTATTTTGTATAAAAGTCTAAGCAAATGACAGGAAGACAGTAATGATGCCTGGAAAACAAATCTATAGCTTCACAGCAGTTAAACTGGAGACTAAAATCTACATATTCCACATTTTTCCCATATACCCATGTGCCTCTGTTCCATTCGACTAGGTTTATTTTGACTCTGAACTATGGGAAAATGTACTGCCTCAGTTTTATTTACAGAGATCAAAATGCCATTTTGATTACTGTATTGATGATATGGATTGTAGACAATTTAGAGCACTGTGTGGCTCATAAAACAAAATACTTTGTTTTAAAGGAACAAACTCCCCTAGGTTTTGGGAGCCCTGGATAAAGGCCTAGTTTGTGCCCTACTAAAACTGCACCTGTTACCACAAAACACCAATAGTAATTTAGGTTGTACTAATGAAATAAATGTTTTGTAAATATATATGTTTTTTGTTTTTTTTTTTAATGTACCTTTATACAGCATTTCTCTCTGTTATCTTCCCTGTCTTTTCTTTCCTGGGTCGGGTGATGATGATTGACATTATAGCCTCTCCAATAAGATCCCTGCTAGATCATGATATAAGGGATCTGTTTGGAGGACCTAAAATGTCAATCATTATTTAGCCCCGCTCACCCGACACTCAGGAAAGAAAAGACAGGCTGACAGGGAAGATGACAGAGAGAAACGCTGTATAAAGGTACATTTTTGTAAAATACATATATATTTACAAAAATGTTTATTTCATTAGAACAACCTAAATTAGTATTAGTTTTTGCATTGGAATGAAAGTTATTTAAATGCAGCATTTGTAAAATATTATCTTTGAAGCAGAACTAGTAAATTTTATTGTTTTATATCTGTTTTTATGTTTCTGTCTTTACTGACAGCAGCTATGCTGTATGAAGTCGTTTAACATAATACGCCAGCACAAAATGCAACGGCCAGCGTTCCGGATACAGCGTATGCACGTCATACGCTAGTGTGTCTAGAACCAGGTAAGTCCATAGGGTTACACTGGCAGCATATTTTGTTTTGATACGCCGCACATAAAAATGCCAGAGTGAACCGAACCTTAATTGCAGGTTTACAAACATTTTAACAGCAAACAAACACATTAAACAAAGATATTAGTTGCCCCTCCCTCCCTACATCTCTGCACTTGTTTGCAATCAACTTTATGAACCACTCACTATAACCGGCCATTTCCGTTTTAAACCCTTTTTCTCTTGCTGCCCCTTATTTCTGGAATTCTATACCCCTTTACCTCTGCCAAAAACACTATCTCAATATTCTCAAAACTGAAAGACTGAAATTCTACCTCTTTTAGCACTAGCACTGGTTTTCATTTTGAGGGTTATTCACTAAAATCTGAATTGTTGTGTATAGGTGTGAATTCGCCAGCTAAAGACAGTCGCAATAGACTTCTACTGCCACAGTCGCGTTTTTTTTTAATGAGAATATTGTCGCAGTCGCGACTTTACTATGGAAAATCGTTGCAGTCGCAACTTTAGAAATTGTCGTGGTCGCGGATTTGCTAGGGAATCCGCTGTTTGAGAATTTGACAGTTGAATTTGCACCTTAGTTAAGCAGCTATATATTTTTTAATAGCACTTACAGGACCCTTTATGCTACTGCACTTATTGCCCTCCTATCTGTGTTTGTAAGTCTTCCTCCTATTTAGATTATAAGCTCTACCGGACAGGGAACTTCATCCGTGTGTTTCAATCACAGCCTGACATGCAGCGGACGAAATTTATTAAAAGCGGAATTTTTACCGCACGTGCGGAATTCGGATCACACAATCGGAATTTCGATCGATTTCCGATTGTAATTGCGATCGTAATTTCACTTCGGGCAATCGTTTCGCCCTTAATAAATTTCGCCCTATTAAAGTGATGTATCTTCATGATTATATGCTTGTAATTTACTTCACTTGTTGTTCTATATTAAGTTCTTTCCCATGTCTGTATTATAAATGTATTGTTGAATTGTACAGCTCTGTTTATTCTAGTGGTGCTTTATATGAATGTTTTTAGAACTTTTATTTTTGCAAATCTGAAAATTCTTTCATTGAAACTTTATTGTTTTTTTGTCATTGCTGACTTCAGAATTCCCAAACTTATATCTCAAAAGGCCAGCTGAATAACAGGTAAGTAGCTGTTATCAGAGTCCGCAGAGATGTGACACATCGGGAGCAGTCCTAAATTCCCTATATGTCCCTCTGTCCTGCGACCATCCATTAGCCAGATTGGGCAGGACAGAGGGGCACATTGGGAAGTTAGAGCTACTGCCTATGCACCCCATTTTGTTGTTAGTTGGCTCTCCATGGGAACCCATTAGTTACTTTTTAGTCAGAGCTGTTACCAAAAAAAAACAACTTCATGTACTAAAGAAGTTGGGGTATAGGGCTAAACTAGTAGTTTGTGTGGTTAGTATGTATCAGTATTTTATTTCTAAGTTGCTTTGGCTAGTAATTAGATACTTAGCTCTTTAGAAGGTCAAAGTACTTCATAGATTAAAATGCTAAACCTGTCATTTCTGATTTCACAGATAAAGCACTTTAGTTCACTGCATAATTTAGTCTGTGATTATTTATACAAAGAAGCATGACCAGGAAGAGGGCGTAGGCTAAGGAGACAGGCATTTAGTACCTATAAGCTCCTGAGATGTAAATCTGCCACCCCAGTCAAATAGAAATAATACTGTATTTATTGACTGAAACCAGCAAAAGGAGGGTTTCTTTCCAGGATGTAAAGTGGGTGACACACCTGCAGATTTGTTAAACACCATTTTTTTTTTGACCAGATGGTAAGGGTTCATCTGGATTTAGACTATAAGTTATGCCACTGTCTAAAACATCGCAAATATCATTACTTCTTGGTAGTTTATATAATGTGTCTTTTACTTGTCTTCCACAGTAAACTTGAACTTTGTTGCTAAGGTCTCAGACTCTAGCAACCAAAAAGTATGTTGAAAGTTGCGGTATATTTTTAGTGAAATACTGTAGTATTATTTTATTACTTGTGTTTACATACAGACCCTCTCCTATTTTTGCATAGTTGCTAGAATCACTGAACCCAGCAACTAAGATTCATTCATAAAAAAAAAAACACAAAAAAAAAAAAAAAAGTTGAAATGGAGGATAAGAGAGTAAAACATAAAACTTAAAGGAACACTACACCCATGAATTATACAAAAGGCACATGTATGTGTGAGATGTAGATTGTCAAAGTACCTGCCCCCTTCTGAATTTCACTGAAACAGCAAAAAAGCGTATGAGCAGGTCAAAATCGATCTGCATATGCACTTTTGGGCTGTTTCAGTGAAGTTAGGAAGGGGGCAGGTACTTTGTGACAATCGACATCACACACAGAGGGGTGGGGGGGAGTGAGCCGCAGCAATAAGACTTACATTTTATGATCTTAAGCACAGGATCAAATGAGGTAAAAGCTGATTGTGCCTCAGTACAGTTAGCAAAATTGATTAAAGTCGAAAAGGTTGAGGTCGTTTTTGATTTTTTTGACCAAAATATTTGATAAAAAAAATGTAAAATTATCGAAAATTCTCAATCAAATTTTTGATATTGCGATATCGAACTTTTTCATAAAAATTACTGATGGTACAGATTTTCCATAGAAATAAACAAATTTAAAAATTTCGATATCGTGATTTCGGGGGGGGGGGGGATCGATATCGCAATATCGAATTTTCGGTAAACGATGTTTATTTTTGTACAAATTGCTATTCAATATCAGATCGAAATTTTTGATATCGATACTTTCAATTTTATTATATTTTGCCCTTAGTGTACTGATACTGTGTACAGTCATTAGCTATATATAATTTACCAGTATAGTTATCCTTTAAAACAAAAAGAAACTTTTTGCATTTACAGTCAAAAACTTTTAGCCTTATTCATGAAAGCGTGAATTTGAATTACTTTGGTTCGTGACACTAGTAGTGAATTTGCTACTCTTTATCCACTAAGTGAATGATTTCCTTAGCAAACAGGCAAACAGCAATGGACGTGATTTATAATGTAGCGCCGCAAAGCCAGCCAAAATAATGTAGTAATAGTAGTAGAGAGATGCATTATTCCACACCAGAGCCCTGTAATCATCCTCCAAATTCACCACTTTGATCTGGCAAAATCAAATGGCAAATCAGAGCAATACACCTTGTCGAATTCACTATTTCAACGCTTGATGGGCAGCTAAATTACATGTGCATGCAAATTGGTGCAAAGAGCTCCATTTGTCCACCACCATCGTAATCGGCCCAACGGGATGCAAATTCACCAAATCGCTGCATACCCGAATATGGAGAAGTGGTGAATCAATGAGAGTTTGGACCTTTACACAACTGGTCATACTTTCATAAATAAGCCCTTTTAATGTATTATCCTGAGCATTTTTTTCTGCTCTCCATAAGGTTAAACTGCTCCTTATCCCTGAAGACAGCAACTATCCCACCTTGCTATGTACATACTGTAACGGGGCTGTTAAACGGTATTTACTAACAACCGTTTAATTATTACATTTGTGTGCACTTCCCCTTTAAATGCACAACCCAGACTATTTCAGCCTCTCAAGAGCTAATAACTCTTTATAAACAACAAACAAGTTTATTAACATCAGCATCATAGTAAAATAGTAGAAGATGCAATAGCAATTGAATAATGTATAGTTATACATCATATAGTAGTATATCCAATCAGCATGACACATCTTAAATATAGAACAGCACCAAGCAATCACACATCATGGGGGTTATTCACTAAGGTGCGAAGAATTCCACTGTTGAATTCGCAAACAGTGGATTCCCATATCAAATCTGCGACAACTTCCCCATTGTAAAGTCGCAACAATTTTTTTATGTTAATTTTCCCATAATAAAGTCGCGACTGCGACAATATTTTCATTTTAAAGACGCACCTGTATTTATCTGGCGAATTCGCACCTATACGCAACAATTCAAACATTAATGAATAACCCCCACATATGATTACTTATGACAGGGACATCACATAGATAATATAGTTACCACCAGGACACTTATCACCCTCAGAGCTTCATATACCCTCAGAGGAAACACAGGGTTAAACAGGTCCCAAACAGCATGGGCTGGACTTCCCAGGGATACCTTATTCAAGCGGGGCTCTCCCTAGTCCCTACACCTGTCCTACATGAACCCTCCCTGTGTACCCTAACTCCAATCAGGCATACACTTGGCCCTGCGTAGGCCACTGAGCTCCTGGTGGGGTCTATTACTACCCAGATACAAACACCTATACTGTAATGTCCATTCTCACACACTAAGGTGAGCTGAACAATAGGTATATCCCTAGCATAGGTTCCATGTATGTGACCTCCACCAGCAGGTTGGAGGCAGAGTATTGCTCCTGCAGCACACTCCAGCAAAAGACACAGGACACGCCCAAACATGTCCTTATATAAACTACAGGTAGACCCTGATTGCATATCCTATCTCTGGGAAGGCTACATATGACTACTGTATATCAGCAGGGGGAGATCTGATCTTACATAACTATGCTAACTATAATCAGTAGTATTGGTAAAATAGAACATATGACATGTGAGATTTACCAGCATATTACAATACTCTGCATCATTACACAGTACAGCATGTTTGTAATTATGTAATATGTATATACAGCACTTGGAACACATTTCTAAAGGTCCTAAATGATATCCATGTTCTGCTCCAGTAGAAAATAACGCAGTAGAAACAGAGTAGAATATTTTATCCCTTTATGCAATTTCAGACAGGTTTGAGTGTGACCCAATGGGAGCCGCCCGCCGGCTGACGTTACACGCAATGTGACACAAAGTGTGGCCTGTTGGGACCCACCATTAATTTTGTCGGTGTAATAGTAGACCAGCCTGACACTGTCTTTGAGTCATTATACAGTGGAGTGCATTAACGCTGGTGCATATACGCAGTGCTTAAAAAGAAAAAAATGCGCTCTGCAAATCCCTATTGTACTTACCTGCTCTGGCCACACTAGCGTTCTTACATGACCGCTTCATGCTGCATATTTCCTAAGCGTATGGACGCGAAGTGAAGAATGTGAGAGGATAGGAGGAACTGGGAACGCCGTAGAAAAATGTGTCCCAAAGATACGCCGGCCTGAATTTGCTGGCGTATTTTCAAGACGCGCTTTTCTATATGGGCAGCGCACTAATGCATTTGTGTGATCCAGGCCTTAGGAAAGCACTGTCTCCCCATCTTGAAGCCTTATAGTACTGCATAATTGTTTGTAATTATCCATTAATAGCTCCCCCCAACCAAATAAACCACTCACACTTCTAACTATTATTAGTCAGCACAAACTACTCATTCAACAACACAGCAACACTTAAAATCCCAGGGATTTAGAATCTGTTGTTGTCTTGCTAATAGCTGTTTGTCGACTAGTCTGAAATCCCAACAGATAATACTGCCATTGCCACTTGTCTTTTAGCAGTTTCTTAATGCCTTCTAAGTGGTCTGTTTGATTACACTCTTTCATCACTCCTACTTTCCATACTCTGTTTGCTCCACATATCCTGCTATGTGGGTGTTGCTTGCAATGTTAGATTTAGTACATAGTAACCATCTGGAGACGCAATTGCCTCGTGGCTGGAATGTTTAAGTTCAATAGACTGAGCATAAACAAATGACAGTTTCATAACTCAGCAAATACTACCGGTTATTATTCAGCATGAAATACTAATGGTTTTATTATACTGTCTACTGTAAAATGGCCTCTGTTGAATATTTTCACACAGTGACAAACTTCATGTGATAAATATTAATAATTAGTGGCATACTTTACATAAGCTGTTGCAACTAACGGGACATTTCTCCTTTACAATATATCATTATATATAGTGCAGTTCAAAGCGATGTCTGCAGGAGCTGTATTAAACCAAGGTACAAGACAAAAAGTGTAAAAGAAAAAAAAATTCATTAAGAGCTGAAATTAACACTCATTAAGTAAGAATGCTCATCTTTTTAAAGTTTGAAACATTGCCGTGGGAGATTATCTTTAAATGCAGTTTTGTAACTCATTATTATATTACATATAGGCTATTATTGTTGCAGTTTGCAAACACAGAAAAATCATCATTACCCTAAGGGGGTTATTCTCTAAAGCAGGGGTCCCCAAACTACGGCCCGCGGGCCGGATGCGGCCC
>WMED01009962.1:0-13113 GCA_019650415.1 Pipa parva | reverse complement strand
TATATATCAATATATCATTATAAGATTTTTTTCTTCCAATCTTCCTTTGACTATTCTTCTAGACTGTTTGCCATTTACAGTGTTCTACTTGTGACATTTAATTCGCTTCACTCTGCTGCCCCTCCCTATATATCTTCCCTTGTTCACTTGTTTGCGCCTAGCCGTCAACTCTGTTCTTCACAATGCAACCTTCTTCAGGAACCCCTCGCCAAGACTGCCCATTCTCATCTTAACCCCTTCTCTCTTGCTGCCCCTTATCTTTGGAATTCTACCCCTCTACCCCCGCCAAGAACAATCCATCAATATCTTCAAATCTAAATTAAACTCTTACCTCTTGGAGCACTAGCACTGGTTTTCATGTCTATATTTTATCTTAAAGCAATTATTTATTCTATTTTGTATTTATTTTCTTATTTAATTGGCACCTATAGCCAAACGAACTGTCACTTTATGTTACTGTACTTGTCACCCTCCTATCTGTTTATATAAGTCTTCCTCCTATTTAGATTGTAAGCTCTATGGGGCAAACCCCTCCATCCTCTTGTTTCAATCATGGCCTGGCGCTTAGAGTGATGTATTTTCTTGATTATATGTTTGTAATTTACTTCACTTGTTCTTTGTTACGCACTTCCCAGTCTGTATTATACAGTAATTGTATTGTTAGATTGTACAGCGCTGTGTAATGTTGTGGCACTTTATAAATAAAAATAAACATACTGTATATATAATTTAGAATCCAAGACCTGTTCAGCTTTCAGTATGATGGAGGTGCTAAAAGACTAAGCAGTACTGAGGGCTACTTTGAAATGACAAAGAGTAAGATTCCACTGACTAAATACAGAAAAACACTGTCATTAAATAGACAGAATGTGAAGGAGTAAAATACTATTAGTGTGGCAGCTGATGCCCCAGTAATGGATCCAAAGGTTAAGTGCTGGAGATTCTCACATTACATGAAGAAGATCCTATTGGGTACAAGGTCCAACTTGATAGATTGTGTGCCTGTTATATTAATAGTGAAGATAGATTGTAAACTCTACGGGGAAGGGACCTCCAACATCCTGTGTCAACCACAACCTAGCACTTAAAGTGATGCATTCTTGTGTTATTTTACTTGTATTGTTTAATGCACTTTTCCCATGTCTCTACTGTACTTGTATTGCTGAATTGTACAGCACTGTGTACATTTATGGCGCTTTATAAATAAAATTATACATACATACATACAAGATAGATAGCATCACAGGCACCCAATCTTTGTGCCATAGTAAGAGAAGGTTTGTTTACCCTTTATCCCCACTCCGGAAGTCTGAGATATATATTTGTCTGAGAATATCTTAGCCCTGGATGGAATGAGCACTGTGGTGTAGTCGCTAAGCATTATAGGTAAAGTAGGCATGATATTGCCAAGCAATTATATTATTTTACAAGATATTCAAATATTTGTGCGCGGCTACGATAAGAAATTTCAGTAATGAACCAGTAAGTTCTTTCCTGGAACAATTTGCTAACTTTGACCTTTACTGATAGTGATAAAATGAAAATAATTTTAGATTCTTGTGGCTAATAGTCATGTAATATCCATGTAATAGAACCTTACATCTTGTCTTTCAAAAGGTCTTACAACTCATTACTTAACATTATGCTACCTTATCTGTTAATAATGTCTAGTGGGTGCCTTGAGGGAATGTACTGAAATTTTCATTTCCTTTGTAATTGTTACATTTTTTTAATTATTAAAACTCATCACTTCGTCGATTGAGTGGATTGAAGTCATGAGATAATGTATTGAAATAAAGTAGAAATGAAGAGGAGTAAACTTTATGTTTACTTTAACGCAAAGCTAAGGGTAAATCTCGGATGTGGGGTACTTAGTCTTGCGATTAAAATTCCATCCAGGATTTTTAGTTAATCTTGTATGGTCTACAGAAGTTACTGGGGGGGAGGGGGTAATGTATCAACATGGAGTATAATCAAGTAAAATGATTAACATAAGATCCAGTGGATTGACAAGTATACGTTGGAAATAGGTTGAAAAGGGACTATTAGGCTTTCTCTAGAAAATTGCTATCGATGATTGTTACTCTCAGTGGTCCACGATTATAAGTGGTTGACCCCAGGTTTCAGAAACATTATGCAAATAAAATCCATGGAGGTATTGGGCTAGTTACAATCTGTCTGTGACATATTTATTGACTGAGTTGCGTAAATTGCATTAAACAAGTCAACATTTGCCGTGTGAAATTCCTACATGTCCTGTTCGTCACGCTAATAATCACGTAAAGAGAAAAAAAGGGGTAAGCTGGTGTTTCGGTACAAATCAGTAACAATGCTTCAAGTTTATTTCAAAGTGTAAAGTGCTACTTTGAATATTAATTGACTGAGCAACCACATGACAAATGTACAGTAAGAGGATACAAATTAGACAACTTAATACATCTTATAGGGACCATAGACTAGATAATAGCACACAATGCCAATCGACAGCTTCTAAACCTAGCAAGTGTATCTCTTTTATCACAAAAATGGCTTCAACCATATTAGTCCAATTCAACTAACTTCATGTATCAGACGAGGGATCGATTTGAGGAAACAAATAACACATTTTCACTCCATAAGATGCACTTTTGCTCCACAAAATTTGGGGGGAAATGCCCGTGCATCTTATGGAGCAAATTTTCTTTTCTTCAGCTGCTGCGGGGCACATGTGGGGAGGGTGTTGTTATGCCAGTCCCCTTACCCCCGTGCCCCACAGAAGCTGAGGAAAATTTGGAGTGCTTTCCTTCCTCTAGCATTCCAGTGATCCACCTCCTGTCAGCGCTTCTTCACAATGAGCTAAGTTAAGCATTACAGCGCCTCTTGGCACCTTCGGCACTTGTCAGCACTATTTGCTGTATATTCAGCTACTGCGCTAGTAGCGACTGAATCCACAGGAAATAGGGCCACTACTAGCGCTGCTCAACACCTTTGGCTCTTGTCAGCTCTATTCGCCATGGATTCGGCAGCTGTGCTAGTAGCGAATAGAGCCGACAAGAGTTAAAGGAACTGAGCTGTGCTAGTAGTGGCCCTATTTGCCATGGATTCAGCTGCTACTAGTGCATCTGCCAAATCCACAGCAAGTAGAGCTGACAAGAGCCAAGGAGCGCTGTCACGGTCAACCTATCTAAGTGTGAAGTGCTGACAGGATGAACTCTGAAGTAAGGTCAGAATGGTAGCAAGCAGGGAAGAAAGGGGAGGGAGATAAGAAAGGCAGACAAGGGAAGTTAGGGGGGAGGGAAGGCAGGGGAGGAATGGCAGGTGGGTAGATAGGCAGGGGAGGGATGGCAGGTTTGGGAGAGAAGGATGGCAGGCATGGGAGGGAAGGATGGCAGGCAGAGGAGGGATGGCAGGAGGGCAAACTGGCAGGGGAGGGGTGGTTTATTTTATTAAATATTTTAGCACACCATTTGGTTCAATTTTTTTTTCCTCATTAAAACCCTAGGTGCATCTTATGGTCAGGGTCGTCTTATCGAGTGAAAAATATGGTATTATTTTGCACGTGTACAATTTTCTAGCAAGGCCTGACCTAAATTATACAGTTTAATTCTGGGCTCCATTGCACAAACTGGAGATGGAAAGCATTTCAAGAAAAGCTACAGAAATTATAAGGGTAACGGAGACCCTCGGTTGAAGAGAGGCTTGAAAAATGAAACTTTTTTTAGTCTTGAGAAAAGATGATGAAGGGGTGAAATGATGACTGTTTATAAATATATAATTGGTGCTTATCAGAAATATTGCTGTAAGTTGTTCATTTTGAGGAAGACTCAAGTTGAACTGGACTTTTTTTACATTAACTAATTTTAAAAACAATTATTTGCCAAGCTGCTTATTTAAGAAATAAAAAAGTGCACTCAATGTCATTATTATAAAAAATAGTCCTTAAATATTATTAAAAGTTTGATTTAAAAAAAAAAAAATTTTTGCAAAAATAAAAAAAATACTAAATTTTTGCAAAAATGGCCACAAAGTCACTAAGCCAGTGCATTGGCATCAACGGACATGCATCTGCTTTCACATGTCATTAGATACATTGTCCTCTATTGTTATATAAAATTCAAGTTTCTCAAACCTCACCCACTCACCAATGTTCCCTTAAAATTCATGGACCGTTTCATTATTTCATGTTTTTCCAGTGAAATAAAATGAGGCGTCTTTAGATGATTAAAATAATATGGAAACGATGAAGACTTTCCAGAATTAAACATTTCCAAAAGAACATTCGTGACCAATAACATTCTTTATAAGGGAAGAAGATTGTCCTAATTATATAAAGCACGACTCTCCCATTTATATATATATATATTTTATAAATGGACAGAAAATTTATAAAGGGTAAATAATCCACTCCTTTTGTACAGGTTAAGGGGGTAATTCAGGAAGATGCAAACTCACCTTGTGATCCTTCGATTCACCTTGCCAAAATGGTTACGTGCTCGCTTCTCTCATACACGCGGACATCAGCGAACGCTTTAAAATATTCCAGTCTTGGCGAGGCGACTCGAGTGGTCGCAAGGTGAGCTGAATCCGACTCAAGTACCTTTAAAGCGTTCGCTGATGTCCGCTCTAATACCACTCTTATTCTAATAATGCCGGTGGAACGCATTTCCGGCATATTGTAACGCATACGCATGCGTGATGATGTCACGTATGGGTGACATCATCGAGCAACGCCAGAGAAGCATGATCCGGACATTAAAACACTGCCAAAAGCGCAGCACAAGGACTTTACACAGAGACAAGCAGAATACTGAGGAAGCCGAGTGTATCGGAGAAACACATTGAGCATTGGAATTGTCTGTTAAGCACTTTTTAATTGAACTCAATGTGAGTAGTGAATTGTTATCAATAAATCGTTTTTTGATATAGCAATATTGCACCATTGGGCTTTCTGTCTTTACATGAAAGAGGATCCTGATGACATGACATGAAGTGAAGGGTTTCACCATATCATTTATATGCGCATCCTTATTGATTTTCTGCGCTACCACCCACCATAATACGTATGAAACTGTCATTTTGTTCGCTGATGTCCGTCTGTAGGACAGAAGCGAGCGCGTAACCATTTTGGCGAGGTGAATCGAAGGATCGCAAGGTGAGTTTGCACCTTCCTGAATTAACCCCTAAGTGAAGAGTTACATTCATGGGCTTCAATGAGAAAAACTTTGCTGTGAGTTTAACTATTTGAAATTATAATGAAAGTATAACAGCAACAGAGAGGGTTATTGGGTATAGTCTGGATTTTTGTGTAAAGGTTTGAATTCATCGGTTAAAGACGGTCGCAATAGACTGCTTCTGTCGTAGTCTCGACTATGGGAATATTGTTGCGGTCGTGACTTTAAAAATGTCACGGTCGCGAATTTGCTATGGGAATCCGCTGTTTGAGAATTTGACAGTCAAATTCGGACATTAGTCAATAAACCCCTGATTCTGAAAGATTGACCGCAGGGTTGTAGGCGGACAAACAATCTGATAATGGGGAATATTCACAAATATAACTACAACATTGCCATGTTTCTGTAAGACATGGCGGACTAGTAAATGCTATAAACTGATCACAGCTAATGAAGGATGTTTATAATCTCTGACTGTCAACTTGTTTCAGTTACACCATATTTATAAATACTGCCCGATCTTGTCCTGTAGGCGACAATGTGCCAGATTGTTCAGTAAACTGTAATATATGACATTTGGCTAATGTAATGGTTCATGATTTTTGTCTTTAATCATCATTGCGCCGATACGAGCTTAGAGCGCCGCTGTCTAGATGATAAACGACAACCGCAGAATATTAAAAACAATAAATTTGCTTCACATCATGTCTCTGCAGTTATTGATCCTAAATCTGCTCCAGTGCACGCTGATCCGATACTTCCCTGGATATAACCAATTTATACACGTTCTGTGTGGCTTTGCTTCATTTTGCGGTTAAATTCCATGTACGTCATAAAATGGCCTCCCTATTGCAGATTTGCTGAGCGCTGAGGGATTATTTGGATCTGCCAACCTTAAAGAAACGCGCATAAAGAAATCACGTTTAAACGGCAGTCAGCCATTTTTTTCCCGTTTACTTAAAGGGGCTTATCACTACTTACACTTCACCTTTTAAATTGCGGCATGGGAAGCGCTAAGAATGGGTTTTAATCTTACCGAATGATATTTCTCAAATGGCAAAACCACTTCTCTTTTATTTATCTATTGATTTATTTTATTTATTTCAGCAGAATTTTCAACTATACTGATAACAAACAACTGAAAAAGAAAAAAGATTGAGAAAGAAACCTGTCGAGTCAAAAAAAAAAATACCGCATGAAATTGGGCCTTACGGAAAATCCATATTTTTTTACCTCTTTTTAACCATTTTTCTCTTTGAGAATATTTTTTTAGACAGTGTTGTTGGAAAGATGGATAAAACAGGACAGAGGTTTAGTGACAGGAGCCATTATTTTCCAAATGCTTTAATCAGTATAACAGTGAAATAAAATCTATAAAATTCCATATACAGGTGAGCAGGCTGTACAGTACAGTACAGACAAACCATCCAATAGAAACTCTATTAAATAATGCAATAAAAGTAATTACGTTGTAACATTATAACATGTAACGTGTAACATGATGATATATGATTGCATATACAGGTTAGCAGGCTGTACAGTACAGTACAGACAAACCATCCAATAGAAACTCTATTACATAATGCAATAAAAGTCATCATGTTGTAACGAGCACTGTATTGCATGTTAACATAATTTCAAATATAGACTTTGTTATATTATATTGTACAAAAAATATATAATTTATATAAAATAATTTTATATAAATATATATATATATATATATATATATATATATATATATATAATTACAGTATATTCTTACAACTTTTAGGATATCTAATGACCTTGCTTTATCCACCCAAACATTGTTTTCTCTCATGGGGCCTAATCAATCTAGCTGTCATTTTAAGAGAAAATGGAGTCATTGATTGGAATGTAGTTGAGTTCTGCTCAGTCATTGATTTTTTTTTTCTTGATTAGGTCCCCAGAATGAAGCGTTTGGTTGAAGAAGCATAATAATAAAAATAAATAAATAAACATTAAGTATTAAAAGATAACATTCAGGTAAATCCACAAGAATGCCTACATAGGTGTTAATAAAAGTCATGTTTAGAATCAGGCACAGAGGAGACCATATAGTAAGAGTAAGTAATACATACTGTGACGGTGGAAGGGTCAAATAAAGGCTCCTTTGGTGGTTCTGGTTCTGGTTCTGGGGGTTTGGGTACAACCTTTGGTTCTTCCTTCTTTGGTTCTGGCTTTTTGGGTGGCATAATGTTCACAGAGAAAAATCTAGTTGCCCAGGAAGTAAGACTTAGGTTCCGTGGTGTTCAGCTTGATCTGGACAATTTGGGTCTTATCAGCTGAGCATTTTAAGGCCTCCTAATCTATCCCCCCTCCCCTTTGTGCTGCTCGCAACCCAGCTCCTGACAATAGAGAGACTTCTAAAAAAGGCTAAAACATTTGCCCAGCTATTTGGAGCAGGTGTACATAGCATTGTTCTGAATTATCACATACATGGGAGAAATTGAATGGCACTTTAAAAACGTGCTGGCTTCTTGGCAATGGAGCCAACTGACGTTTATTAATAAGCCTTTATCCCTCTTCTGATTACGGCGCGCTCTTTCAACACGTTTTTTTTTTTAACTAGCAACAAAATAAAATGATTTGTTTTTACAACAGGCTTCCTACCGCATTCAATAATCTTTTCAAAATCCCTTAAAGGTTTTTGATATTTTTTTTTTTATTTAATGTTTCAGGTTTTTTATTTTTTTTTATTTTTTTTTACATTTTTTTCTAAATTTTTGTGGAAATTTATTAAAAAAAAATAAATGGTACCTTTCAATGCATTTCCCCATGACATTATCTTGTGTTAAAATGTATTAATAATACCGCCACCTTTCCCAATAGGGTTCCTGGCACCTCTCTTGAATCGTTGAAAGTCTTCCAATTTGTAAGTGTCCCTTTTCTGTTTACTAAATACCCTTTTTATGCATTTTGACTTTGTATTTAGTAAAATTCGCTTTTCAGCGTACTGCTTGGTGCCGCATGAATCATTTGACCATTATTAACACATATTCCCTCCTCTTTTTCCTATAATTTCATTTGTAGCATTTTTTTTTTAGTTTGAAACAGTTTGGTCTGTTTCCATTGAAACTCGCAAACTCATTTTATTCATAGAAATCCGACTCAGAAATACGAGGGCGTTTTTGGCATCTATAGAAGTTGCTATTCTCTACTGCTACTTGCTGGTATTTTATGCTACTTGACAATGTGGAAAAGAATAGAGATTGGTTTATATACGGTATGGGAGGCTTTAGGCAAAAATAAAAATTGAGAGAAATGTAACATAATATATGGGCCATATTTACTAAAGTCGAAAACCTTCTTATTGCCGTTTTTGACTGTTATTGCCACTGTTTTGGGGGTTTTCGGTCATGTTGCAGGTAGCAATTTATCAAGCTGAGATTTTTATTTTATCGCAGCGAAGTTACACAGTAAATTTATCAATATTGATATCGGTAATGCCATATAGCAATTATGGATTTAACTGTAAATTTATATGTAAAAGTTAACTTTTCGATATATATATTTATGGATATCGATATATACGCCATTTCAACAAACAGAGCGCTGGAACTAAAATCACGCTCAGCGCCCGTTGACGACCCAGAGAGTGACGAAATGTAACGTAGCCGAAATTCACTAGAAAAATCAAACACCGACTTCAGTAAATGTTGGGATAAAATCGTTAGTGAAATTATAGGTGATATTGATATTATCAGTCGGGAAACAATATACAACGAAAAGCAGAAACCTACAAAGGGGCATAGTAAATAGGACTAGAGGTCGAAATCGGTAAAAGAAACACAATTTACTTATTTGGTTTCCAAATGGAAATAAAATTTGACTTCAGTAAATATTCCCCTGTGTGTGTTTTCACTCACATCAATATGTCATGTATTATATGGATAAGAGAACAGAATATGACATTTACAATATCAACCCCTTTAACAAACAAATGAATGAATTATTTATAGACCATGAATAAACAAGGACGAAATGGAAATGATGAAAATGTACTGTTATCGCTGGTTCAGAAACCACTTCTCTCTCTTGTGTGTTTCCAATATCATTTCCATTTCAGCCAGTGAAATTTAACAAAGGTGGAAAAAAAAAGTATAAATTTTGTGGAATTTCCTGCTTAATAAATATCCCTGACAAATGAAATCCAAAAATAAAACCTTGAAGTAATGAATAGCACAATTAGAAATCACCGGGGCCCCATAAATCAATATTATTCTTCCTTCTAACCCCCTGCATTTCCCCCTGCCCCTGCCGTATGCAAAAATAGCACTTTTCAAACACTGAAATACATTATTTAAAATATTTAAAAAAATAAATTAAATAAACAGTTAAAAGTTTTTAAAACATTTTAAATCTTTCCATTTGTCATTATTTATTGCCGATGCACCGAATCCACCACAATATATTTAGCCGAACTGCAAGACAAACGTGAATCCAAATTTGCAGATGAAACTGGAAGAAAAACGAGAGGTAATAATTTGAACATATCCTTGATGGAGAAGTCTTCAGTTTTTATAATTAAGTTCAGATTCCATTGAATGAATGGGTTTTCTTTCATTTTGTTTCAATGCACTCAAGATCTGAATTATTTTTCTGTATTTTCAGAATTCTTACTACATCTGAAACAAACAAAAAAATTAATGTCTTAATGGAAATATAAACTAAAATTAGATAAGACAGACTGACATCTTCTAATAGTAAAACACATTATTTTATCATGCTTTTTGTTAAAATATTAGTGTACTTAAACTTGCATTAATCATTCACAGCAAAGTACGTACCTAGATCCCACAGTTTCAACAGCCATAAGAAGTAATGGAAATACTGCACCACAAAAAGGCATCAGTCACACTTAACAAGGAGATAAGGTGCTTAAATATCACATAATATGTATATTGTGCAAAGGTTAACAATGCTCTTGATCCTGCTAGAAGTCTGATTATAACCACTTGTCTTGGAATTCTGAGAGGAAAGAATAACTAAGTTGTGTAAGTCACACAAATTTTGTAAAGTCAACTGATGCGTTGATGACATTTATTATCTCTAATATCCTTTCTATATTTGCAATAGAAAATAGAATGTTTTGACAACAGTTGGAAATTTGAGCTCTGCATTGTCCTGAGAGTTTGAAGAATAGGATTCCTCTTGTAGTTCTGTAACTAGATAAGACCATCATAAAGGGAGTAGAGGAATCACTAAGGTTGAGAAACCAGACACAGTTGAACTAAAAAAAAATATGATTTGTCTGCCCCAGGAGGATCCGCAGGGCAAGAGTATCTTGCTGCAAGGACTGGTATGCCTAATAGGGAATATTGAAGAGAAGAATATGGACACACATTTGGTATATAACCCTTTCTTTATTGGACCATAGGTGCAAGGTACAGGTGCAACATTTCAGGAGTATAAACACCCTTTGTCAGCTGTTAGACCTGTACCTCGCACCTATGGTCCAATAAAGAAAGAATTATATACCAGAACCTGCAAAGCATGTGACCATATTCTTCCCTTCATTATTCTACTTATATGGTCATGTGTTGAGGAATTTTCCACCACCTCTAAGGAAGTGGTTTGGCATGCACCATAATATATTCCATTATAACTCTACCGCAATATATTCCATTATAACTCTACCACAATATATTCCATTATAACTCTAACCCAGTATATTCCATTATAACTCTACCATAATATATTCCATTATAACTCTACCTCAATATATTCCATTATAACTCTACCCCAATATATTCCATTATAACTCTTCCGCAATATATTCCATTATAACTCTACCCCAATATATTCCATTATAACTCTACCATAATATATTCCTTTATAACTCTACCATAATATATTCCTTTATAACTTTACTACAATATATTCCATTATAACTCTACCCCAATATATTACATTATAACTCTACCATAATATATTCCATTATAACTCTACTTAATTTATTAAAATCGAAAATATCACAATATTGGCCAAATTTTACCGATATCACAATATCGATATTACCGCCGGTATCGATTTCATGAAAATATCGCAATATTGAATTGTAACAAGATTATGGATTTTTCCATAGAAATGAACAGGCTAGCAGATTTCGATCGAATTTCAGTATTGCGATATCGGTAATATCATTATTGTGATATTGAAAAAAAACCGATATCGGTAATATCAATATCGTGATATCAGTAAAATTGGTCCATATCGCAATATCAATATTTTCGATTTTAATAAATTTCGTCCCATGAATCTTAAATTACTGATCTCTTGACCAACCCTAAATAAGGTCCATTTTTTTAGAAAGGAGCAGTAACTCTTTAAAAAAATGAATATTACATAATACTTCATGAGATGTTCAATAGATAGCTTGAATTAGCAAAGAGAAAGTCAACAAAAATCAGGAATTCAACTTCCAAGATAACATTTTTACTATCGCTGAACTGGATTACCACCTTGCCGGTCTACATGGCATTTAACACCTTTCCTGGTGTTATTGGCAATTTATTAAATGTAAATTTAATTAATTAAATTTGTTACATGTATTCATTTTATATCAAAGTATTAAGGTGACACACAGTTACTGGGGCTTATTCACTAACGTCCGAATTGTCGCATAAAGGGGTGAATTTGCCAGCTAAAGACAGTCACAATAGACTGCTACTTTGGCAGTTGCGTCTTTATTATGAGAATATTGTCGCAATCGTGACTTTACTATGGAAATATTTTCTCAGCTGCAACTTTAAATATTGTCGCAGTCGCGACTCTACAATGGGAGAATTGCTATGGGAATCCGCTGTTTGAGAATTCGACAGTTGAATTCAGACTTTAATGACTAACCCTCGCAATTGTGGACTTCAACGATTCCTTTGTTTTAGATGATTGCTTTTTCATGGATATTAAACGAGTAAAAATAATGCAGGCAAAAAAAAAAAAAAGAATGACAGATTTAATTGAGCTTCATTATCAATATATAGATCACCCAAATTTAATTATCTAAAAGCTATATGTAAATCTAATATCTGTGCGGATTTGCAAAGGAACATCGCTTAATAAGAAGAGTAGGATTTCTGGATTTAGGTAAGGTCATTTATCTCTTTCATTTGATATTCTGAAGTTGCAATTAAAAAGTTTAGGTAATCCCTTTCCAGAAGTCTTTTAAAACTTTTTTCTTACATCATTCATGATGTTATTAACAAGTGATCTACAAACCAGATCTGAACGAGATGTTGATTTTAAGTCGGGCCCAAAGAGGTCTTTAGGCATTTGACGCTATTTGGGACAAAGAGAAGAATAAATATTTGAAAAAACTTGGAACCCTCAGCCTGGATTTAGTAGTCAAATGGTAAAAAGAAAGAGGAATTTAGGCTATGGTCTTCGGTGGAAATTCACTCAATGGCTTATTGTTGTATCTCCACACAAATGCATACCATGTTTACCCAAAAATAAGACAGTTCTGGCAAAATTTATTAAAGTCGGTAATTACCGCTATCGTGAAATCGATAGCATCGATATCGCTATAGTGGTATTTTTACTGATATCGCAATAGCGGTATTTACCGATATCGCGATAGTGATATTTCGGCTGCTCTGCCATTGTAATCAATGGTGCGTCCGAAATTCCCTTTAGAGATATCGGTAGTATTGATATCGCGATATCGGTAAAAATTCCGATATCGCAATATCGGTAATTACCGACTTTAATAAACTTCATCCAGTGTCTAATATTAATTTTTGCTCCCAAAGTTACACTATGTCTTATTTTCAGGGGATGTCTTATATTTCCCTAAAGAAAAAAATCACACTCATACAAAGTAAAAAAAAATGGGAACAAATACAATACAACTCCCCTCCCACACTGTGCCGCTTTCCCTCACAACTCCCCTCCCACACTGTGCTGCCTGCCCCACAATCCCCCTCTCACACTGTGCTGC
>WMED01009961.1:0-13330 GCA_019650415.1 Pipa parva | reverse complement strand
TAGTTGAACACTATCTTTGAATCGCTGTTTTACCCTCTTCTATTTATCTGTATACAGGGAGTAACATTTGAGTGGTAATGTTATTATCATAAATAAATCTTTTGTGCATACTGCCATACCCAGTAATCAACGGGTTCTGTCTTACAGCTGGGTACGAGATGATTTTGTGGAATGTTTTTTAATTGTAGACATTAAGTAGTTCCTACTATGTGTAATACTGTCAGTAGCATACAGTAAAATAAACCATTGCATTTCCATTGCCTGTATACATGGTTACATAGAGAGATCCAAAACAACTAGCCACTGGCTGTGTCAATGATCATGTGATTGAAATGCCTGATCATTCCCAGTTTGGTAGGGTATGTTGGTAGGGTTGGGAATGTATGTATTATTAATTATTTATTTTATTGAAAAACCCAACCTCCTCACTAAATAACATATTAATACCCATTATGATAATATCATCCATCTCCTTTCTCCTTTCTCAAATTATAATATAGAATCAATTGTTAGTGTAGCAATTGGTGGCTTTTGGTACATCAGCCATATTCCCAAAATCACTATTTCTAATAAAATATATTTATTATGTCCTATTAGTAGTGTTGGAGTGTCCTCTAGTGACACTTGTGGGTATAGCACTTTGTTTTTCAGTTCAGTCAACAGGTTTTTACTGGATTTTCCCTCCAAAAGATAGTGTTACAGTTAGGACCCTCTCTAGCTGTTAGGAGTATTACTTACTGCTCCTCAATCCAGCTCCATCTGTGAACAGTTACCCCAGAGACCGTGACCTGGATGTTGCCCGCAGCGAATTCTTAACTCCCTTGCGGGAGCTCTAGGTGAAGACCAGCAGTGTCTTAGGCTCCGCACCCTGGTGGTTTCTAGTGTCAAGTTCATTGTGGGGAATTCCTGGATTTGGCCATCTCCTATTCCTCCTATAGTGGGTAATCCTGACACTAGCCTATATAAAATAGAGAAGGGTGGGGTTCTGGGTCTTTACTGCATGGCGTTGCAGCTGCAGGATCCCCACCCTCCTGGTGGGGATCTGAAAGAATTCTTAGGTAACTAAGTGAGCTTTAGTTCTATGTGAGTGTGCCTCAGAAGGTGAGAGTATGTAGGGGAGGTTATCTATCTGGGTAGTCTAAGACCACAACATAAGTTGCAGTGGGTTTATAGGACTGATGGTGATTTCAGCTTAGGGACTGCTGAGTGGTAGGCTTAGGGACCAAGAATTAGCCCACTCAAAGAAGGTGATCCATGAGAGGTCTGGCCTATGGTGATTTGGGGAGCTACCAAAGGGGTCCCACTCTAAGGCTCACGTGCAGACTGCCTGGTGTTATCAGCTGTGGTAAATATGTATCTATGTACATGTTTGTCCTAAGTATGGAGTAAAGTATAAAGTGAAGAACCTACTGTAACATGTGACTTCCATATATGCATTGACCTGCCAAACTGCCACATTTACGTTTACTTATTTATTGTTTAATAAATATGAGTGCACTGTTAAAGGAAGAACCACTAATGCCTGTTTCATATTTTATTCTCTAAGAGGTACCTCTCCAATAAGTAAATGGGGCCTATCCCCCTGAGGTATGGGTTAGCTCTGGTAATGGGGGATGTAGCTATGAGTGGGGTATTGGTGTATACCACTACTATAGTGTTACATTAGTTTGGTATGACTATTTTCATCCTGTTTATCACACCCTTGTATCTAACATAATTTATAATTATCCCTTGCTGCCTTTCTAATGATTATATACTTATTTTAATCTCTCTAGGTTAATCTCTCTTTGTTAAATTAGACCTGATATGTGGAGCTTGTTTAAACCTGTTTCAGATAATGTCAATCTTTTTGAAGTAAAAATTCCAAGATTACTTGTTTGGAGATCAAACATACTCTTAAGCCTAATGGGGCTTAAAAAGGAAGTTCCTAGGCAATTTATGTGTTTCAGCTTAATTACTGACCATTAACAATTTGCCATAAATAGTAGATAATGAAGCCATGCTGTTGTAAGGGGCTTCCTGCTATTTTGTCAAAAGTGTGTAAGAGGATATGTTGTACATTAGCATTTCTTCAATGCCTCCAGCACTTGTGTTACTTGGTGGTTTTCAGCATCCTTTTCTTTTGTTTATGTCACTCCTACAAGCTTTTTCTGAGATCTACCATTGGTTAATGCCTGCCACCTGCCCACCTTGGAATAGAAAAGTCACTTTCTTCTCTCCAACATTACCACTTCCACCCCTGATTGTATCATCTCAAGCTGTAATTCACTTTGCCACTGTGGTTGGCTGGATTGTGTCCATTTCCTTGTAATCAACTGGGAATCTATAAACTAGTGGTACACTTTTCTCTTTCTTTATAGTCCTGCTCCACTCACTATAAAGTGTATTTTGCTTATATTGTAATGGCTCTCCTTGTTATCGACTCATTTTACTTTCTATATTGCAGTAGTATAGAAAGCAGTAAAAAGTGCACTATGGGTCTAAAACAAATATCACATCTCAATGTGAAAATAAACAGTTTGGGGGTCATTAGTTTTGTGTATTTAAGAGTGATGTGAACTGTGTTTTTTTCACCTTGATAAACACTTATAATTATGGGCAAAATTTATTAAACTTGAAAAAGTCAAAAAAAAATTTTTTTTTACATTTTTTGGCCTTTTTTGCCTGAAAATTGGGTGAAAATGTTGAAAATTTTATTTTATTTTATGAATTTTTGCCACTTATTTTATTTTATATTAGGAATATTTGCCACTTTACCCCTTTAAAACAGTACACATATACCGTATTTTCATGGGCTAATTATAAATTAGTTTTAATGCATGTTGAATAACTGCTTAAAATCCTTGCACCTGTAAAATGCATCTACACCAGTGATGCCAAACCTACGGCCCGCGGGCCATATCCGGTCCGCAATGTGGCCCAAATTTGCCATCTAAAGACAGTCGCAATAGACTGTTACTGTCGCAGTTGCGTATTTATAATGAGAATATTGTCGGAGTCGCAACTTTACTGTTGAAAATTGTCACAGTTATAACTTTAAAATTTGTGGTCACGACTTTGAAATGATCCATGACACGCAGATCGCAAATTTATATGGGCCCCCCAGGCTGAAAAAGGTTGGGCATCATTGATCTACACTAATTACAAGTTTTATCATTGAAACATGTGCATTTTATATGTGTTTGGCTTTAAAGGGATGATGACGTGGAAACCCTAAATACAAAAGTTCCATATTAAGTGACTTCAATACATGCTGGAATTTCCTTTAAATGTAGAAGTGAAACATAACAAATGCATGCTGTATAACTACTTAAAATAGTTGCACCTTTAACATGCATCTACACTAATTTCAAGTTTCAACATTCAAGCCTATGCATTTTATATGTGTTTGGTTTTAAAGGGATGAAGTGGAAACCCTAAATACAGAAGTCCCATATTCAGAGAATTAAAGACATGCGCACATTTCCTTTAAAAGTAAAAGCTATAAGATTATCATAGGTGGTTGTTTTTAAATGTGAAGAAACCCCTTAAAGGAGAACTCCGAACTTTCCATTTAGAAATGCAGTGTTGACAATTTTATTGCCACTAATTGTTAGCCTAACCGAGATACTACTTTTGTACATTTAAACAAGTGAAATTAAACTTTTGCAAAATCTTAATCAATTCTACTTGAGAATTTTTTATGCAGCTTAATTTCTTCATGAAAGTAAAAATATTATTTTATAAAGACAACCCATTTTTTTGCATTGGTTTTGGGTCCCAAGCAAATACATTTTTCCTGGTAGCAATATCCCTTTAAGTCTTTATTTATATTGCCTGAGTCAAAATAAAATGCATAACTGGTGTAAGCCACTGACATCATACATAATGAATGGTATCCATAGTTTCACTCGATATATTTGCTTTATTCCCTCATATCACTACCTACAAATTGATATTAAATGAATCACTACAGAGAACAACATATGAAGAAAAAAAATGCAATAACCTGATTAGCTTGTCTGTTTACTCTACAAATCAAGAAAGCTGATAATAAATGAGATTGTCTCTCAACCCATCAGGCCTGCAAGATACTTATCGATCACATTTATTTCCAAAATGTCTCATATGGCCCTGTTTGTGAATTTGTCAACAACAGAAAGACTGTCTAAATCTCAAAAGAAAAACAGAAATAAATAAACTGTGATTCTGAGTAATATCACTCATTACAGGCACCAAAAATGCAATACAGCCAAGATAAGGAGGGGAATTATTCAAACTCAAAATTATCAACATGGGAAGTTTCTCTACATAAATCATTTAATATTTACAAGGCAGTTTTTTTTTTTTATGGAATTAATGTCAGCTCCAATTCTGTTTGTCTACCAGCAAGCATGACCTAGAAACAATTTTAGGCAGATTTCTTGTCAGCGCTAAAACTTCCTGTATTATCTACTGCATAATATTGCCTACGACTTGATTCACTAGGTCTTTAACTTTTTCAGCATTATAGTAAAGGTTAGTTGATTGCATTGCCCTTTTCAAGACATATTGCTTCAGTAAACTGCAGATTGAATTATCTATTTAACAGTCAAGAGATTCTGATTTTCTGTGTGTGCCTGTCTATTGTTGATTATCTACTTTTACTGAGACGCCTTATGTCTCTATAGAAAGCAGTATTACAAATGGCATCTATTTGTCATCAACCGCTTTGGGCACTCATAAGGCATATTTACAAAAGTCAAACAAGTTTTTTGACTAGTAAATGCAGGAGAAACAGCCTATTTTTAATGATATTGTTTTTTTCTCCTATTTACTAAGCTGTTCAAAAACTGTTTTATCAGCATAAAGAATTCTCCACCCTCAGACTGCTGAAACCCCATAATTCTCTCTGGAGCTGGGCCTTTCATTTAGCCAAAGTCCAAAATATTTCCCCATTGAAAAGAGATATGGATAAGGATCTGTAATGGAATGGACCCTCATAGAAAAGCCTTGCAAAGTGTGCTCCTGTTAACAGATCGATATTTATCAATAATTTATTTCGATGGGGAAAAATGTTATTGATCCTTTGTAAATGAGGGAAATAAAAATTGACAGAGAAATTGGGTGAAATCAATCGATATGGTCGAATTGGTCTTAGTAAATATGCCCATTGCTTTGTTTTTAAGATGTAAAACAGTTCAAATTGTACAGAAAGCTACAGTTGCTACTGCCTTTTAGTATTACTGAATCACTCCACGTTTCATAAATTCAATAAAATGGTTTGGAAGTGACCTATTAGACAAGCTAATGAAAAAATTGGAAAGCTGAAAATAAAAGAGGACAAGGTGACTGGAAGAAACAGCTTTAATATTTTCTAATTAAAGTGAATATTTAAACAGGATGATTATTTAACTTAAAAGGTACCACTTTACTTAACATCTAATTGTCTTCTACAAACTGCAGATAAATGTTCTACAGGATGGTTCTGCATAAGGAAGCAAGGTCACCAACTCCACATGACTGAAAATCAACTCTGTAATTTAAATCTCAATCAAACAGAACAACCAAAACTAAACACAATAAAATATCTAAACTCTCATTTCTGTAAAAAATTCCATCCTAACTTCTTGATGTCTTATCTCCTAGGGCAGGGGTCGGCAAAGTTGTTTGGGGAGGGAGCCATTTCACTCCTTCCTCCAGCGGCGACAACTATCTTGTGAGCCGCTGGAGGAGGGAGGCGTGCCCTCTCCCAACCACATGACCACCAACGGCCAATCAGAAGAGCCGTCAGCGGTTGTGGGTGGGGTTTGGGAATGGCTTCAGCAGTGTGCTCAAACACACAACAAGGCACCACACTTTGGCGACCACTGACCTAGGGAATTCACAGTCTTATAACTAAATATCAGGATAATGTTATAATACCACCAGTTAATAATACCACCCTTACCAAGCATGTTAGATTTCTTCCCCTATTTACCCCTACACTGATCATTCCAGTGTATCCTATTTGCTTATAAATAGTTTCAATAGACTCAAATAGAGCAATACAAAAAAAATTTCCAAGGTCAAATGTCAATCTACATTTCAAAATACATATCAGTATACACAAGCTTTTCCATAAATGTACTGACAAAAAGATATTGTTATATAAAGGTGCTATATTTTGCATCCTGGCAGCACTACTAATCTGTTCAAAATAGGAAATAGGAAGAAATGTAAGATATAGTCAATAATCCTAAGGACCATCCACACCCCCATCCTACTGCAAATGATGGGGGTATAGATCTTTAAGTATTTCACTCTAACCACAGCCATACTTGCAAGTTTATTGGAGCACTTTGGAAGCAGTACCGCTTGTGTCTGCTGGGGTCTGAACACTGGAAAGCGCTAGGACTGGACAAAGCCCAGTGCTTCCAGATTCTTAGAGCCAATCTGTCCGCTGACGTCATGCGTCAGGCTTGGGAAATTGAAATAGAGAGCACTGCCTAGGTGCAGTGCTCGATCATCAATTGTCTTCTTATGTTGTGGATCATTATGCCTGGCATTTTGAAAGCTTATTCTTGTGATCTATGCTCTCTGCTTCAGCTTCAAGTATCTTTGCCTTAAAGGGATCAGCTCCAGGAGTTTCTGCCAAGAAGTTTTGCAGCATTTACCTTAACCCCTAGGTTCACAATGTGTTTTCAAGACACACACCTGTTTTTGCAGCTATATGCCAAGCTCCTCTAGAGGTGTACCACCTATGTTCCTGTGAGTTTACCTGTATTTTGTCACAGTGCACATTAGTGCCATCTTGCAACAGTTTTTGTTTATGTTTTGTACACGTTAGTGCTTTTAGAGGTGTAAAGGGCTCTGGGTAGGCTATAGTGCCTCTAGTGTTGACCCAGTCCCGGGTTAACCCAATTGTGACCCATGTGATATCAAGCCCCTGAACCTAGATCTGTAACAGTATGATCGAGCCTCTGAACCCAGAGGTCACGTGACAGTTACTTTCGTACAATCCACCTATTTACTAAAAAGTCTTCCAGAATATTCTTCAAGTTGATTCCAAATACAAAGATTTCTAATTGAAATAATTTAATTTCATTAGTACACTCTTGGTATATATATAAGCTTATTCCCCAAGCACCAAATTGTAGAGTATAATACGTTGTTTTGGCAGTTGTATCTAGGTAAATTTGACTTTGTTTCTGAAGATTTTAATAATGCATTGGCCTTACATTTTCTTTCTGTTTTGTTTTACTATTTCTCTTTTCCTTAAAGCACTTTTCTTATAAGGAACAATTATGCTAATGAACTTCACTGAAAAGTAAAAACTAACTTCAGATTGTTTCATTTTTTCCATATTACCATTTTGAAGATCAATACTCTTTTATTACATAATATTGAAAGGCTGAAGGTTATCTTGATGTAATAAATTACAAATAATTCATTTCAGTATTTTAAAAAATACAGTCCAAGTATTCACTTTGAAGCCTTTCATTACATAAAAGATTCTCAAGGGCTTAATGTGATTGTTACACTGATCATAATGATACGTCCTATTCCAAGGAAGTAAATATTTAAATACAAGGGAATTATTCACTATTTAAAAATTTAACATCGCATTCTGAAGCTTACTGTAATCAATTTTGATTATTAAAACATGTTAGTTCACAATATTTTTACATGGCACCTTACAAAGATCTCAAATTTTTAAATCATAGTAATTTAAACTACATTTATAGAATCTGATAAATATTGCTGGATTTTGGTCTTTGTTTTAATCTATCAGATACTGTAAATGTTCATGTCATAACAAGTTCTTTTAGTTTGCTCTAATGTTCTAATTAAAGTACAATGTCAAAGATGGTTATTTTTCTTATTATTCATACTATATGACATATTGTATATAGGATATAAATAAAAATAGGAATGAAGACCCCGACCATAAGAAGTTTCAATATATGTGGGAGAGAGATTAAAAATAGAAATGTGACGCTGATAATTAAAAGGACACCTAAAAAGTATCAGCAGTGATAAACTAAAAGATAACCCTTACCCTAACAAGGTAGGATAATATGAGTAGTATTGCATGGTTGCATTAACCAGACCAACTATTGAACACAGACAGCCAACAGCAAGTGAGGTACCTGCAGGTGGTATACTTATAGGCAGTGGAGTTCCTCCTTATTGAAGGTGATATAAGAAAATATAAAGTTTCTATCCAGATAAGAACTTGCTCTCTTTCACCAGCACAATCTCAGTCCTTAGTTGCATGGACATACCAAGTCAGCTGCCAGTTGCTCATGACCAAGGCAGGCAGAAATATTAGTAAACATCACATTAAGCTAGGTCTATAAGTGGAGAGATTATACAGCGACATTTAAAGGTTTCTATAGGACATGGAATACAGAGTCCATCTTTATCTCTATTTATATATATAACCCATGAAGTGCTAATAAGGGGTTAGATTTTGTCCACACGTGCAGTGTCAGGAATATACACTCCGCCAAACAGGTGATAAACAGTGATCAATCTTATGATGTAACAAACAAAGCCAACAAATCCCCCCTTCCCCTGTCGCCTGGGAACTCAACAGATAGCTTAGTATTAAACACATCAAACAAATATTTTCATGATGTTACAATCGGTCTCCTTGATATTCTGGTAACATGTCAACCTCATAGATCATAAAACAGAATATGGTGTAGAACGTCTTTTAGTTTGGAAATATAAAAAGCAGAATAATACTCACAAACCATGAAGTTATTCAAGCATGTCACACTAAAAAGGAACTCTGTCGGTAATTTATCAACAAGGTTATATGTTACATATATGATTATTGCCTGTTATTTGTGCACTTCTTTATTCTTAGATTATGATGACAAAATGCACAGGCTCCTTAAAAATGACAATGCACATGAGTTAATGAGTTGCCTCATAAAACGAGTTGATATTTTAACAGATTTTTGTACAATAAAACTAACCCTCCCAAAATAAAAGGAAATAAGGGGTCTTGTGTGTCACTGCAATGGAAGCTTGCCCTGCTTAATTAGTTTGGTATAAAAAAAATAAAATAAACACTAATTCAAAATTTGTGTCAGGTTTATATTTGTCTTGTTTGTATCTTTTATGGCTTAATCCACTGAGATACAGTTTGACACAAATCGGAACTTCTTATCTCTACTGAAATATGAAACAAGTCTTCCATTCCCAAACTCATCTTTATACTTTTTATGGGAAGCCTTCCTCAGAAATGTTTGTCATTTAGAATTTGTCAGCTTTGTAGTATCAGATCCTTGCACACCTTGCCCCTCTAGTGTTCTATTAAATAACATTTTTTTCTCTTTATACTATTTGTCTTAGTTGATCAGCTCATGGATAGCATCATTCTTAAGACTGCATATCAGCCTACAAGGAAATGCTGCCATCTCTATAATTGATGCATTGAATTGTTAAGGGAATTTCTGCTTTGATGATTGCATAAAAGAAGATCAGTGATGGTTTAAAAATGCCAATCATTGCATGTGTATAAACAAATTATAGTCATTCATCTTTTATTAAGAATAAGACACACTAATCCTGTTTTTATGAACTGACTAAAAGAATGAGGAATTCCTTTCTCTATCCTAGGTAAATAATTCAGTTCACTGTCTATGGATCATAACAGTTTGTTTGTTTTTTTTCCCCAACAAAAATGCATGGTATTAAAATTTGTTATTACATGGAAAGCGTGCATGATAACAGAACCTTGGCACTCTAAAACACTTGCAATTAATTTATTAGATCTCAAGACAGGTGTTCCATTTATATAGAACAGAAGTAAAATAAGAGTAGATAATTACTTCTGTAAACAAAGTTAGGCTGTTCAATCAATATGCTTGGTAATTGGATGGACAGTGAGATAATTTACTGACTCAGAGCTCACACTGTGCACTTCATCACACACCCAGAGATCCCCAGGAGACTTAAATGAAAAAATACTCACAGGAAGGGTTTCTGGTCTGGATCTTCATCTCCTTCAGCTCAGAAAAACACACCTGAAATACACAATTCCATATTCATTCTGATATTAGGAAACACAAAAGTCTGAGAACACACAGGCAATTATGAATGCCAAGCTTCTATTGATTGTTCACCTCCATTTTGTGGCCCCCTTAACAGAAGTGTTTTGGCTAATTAAGCACTGGAGGTAGATGCAGTGAGGTCACACTCCAGCTCTTGTCATTCAGTCAGAATATGACGATAAATAAGAGGGTGGAAATGGACTTTTGCAAACCCACAATCCAAAAACATACATCTGTGTGTGTGACTGAATAGGGAAACTAGATTGTAAGCTCCATGGGGCAGGTACTAAAGTGAATGATGAATCTCTGTAAAGCGCTACAAAAAATAAAATGAAAATGAAAAACAGAGATCACAATTGTTTGTGGGGCTCTGTTTTAAAGAGGCATTAAAGTACAAAGCTGAAGTACAAACCTATATGCTAGAGAATGCATAACATCTTAAATAGGTTGATTTGCTGTTTGACCCACCTTACCTTTTAAGTGAAAAGCTGCTTTGTTTATCAGGAAAATCATGCACTTGTAAGTCTTTAAGACACTATGGACTGCAGTAGACCAGAACTTTTTCATGAATTTTCGCAGCAAGCCTCAAAGTGCCTAGTGTACTATTGCCTTCAGTGTATTCAGATTGTACATAAAATGAAAAAAGGTACTAAAAGTTCCTTTGTGTATTACAATAAACACTTGTTTGTTAGTGCTTTAGTGTTTTTGTCTGTCCACCATCTCCTCGTCAGTAAGCCGTGGACATAATTCATTAATACACATGTGTGAACCACCCAGACTATCTGGAAACATCCAATGGAATAGGAAGGAGGCTGCAAAGACATCATGGGGCAGGGGTGATCATCATCTTCAGAGAAATGCTGAAATTGGTTGGCTGGATAACTATAGGAGGAGCTTCTATGGGGCTCACTCAGAAAGCTGGTGGGACTTTTTCAGGGGAAGTATATCCATATTTGTCTGTCTCTATCTCATCCTAATATTTATGTATCAGTAAGGGCAGTTATGTAATAATAAATAAATAATACTGTGTGAAAAGACAACAATTATTTGACAATGTAAAGCATTATCACTGCCTTATCCCTACATTTGCAAGGGTCACTTTTTGGCTGATATAATGTGCATAGGAAACATCATCATACAATCAGTACCTAATTTCCTTATAGGCACCAGATCCTCAGGCCTATACATGTCTCAGAGGGAAGAGCATTACTCTCCTAGTAATTCATATTCAGGGGTTGAGTCTGTTATATTGCCAGTCTTGCCTGCTGTGTTTAGTATATTTATGATATTAGGAAATTGATAATAATTGATAATTGATAATTCCTAATTGATAATTTTAAACCTGTTTTAAAACAGGTACGAGTATGGCCGGAGGGATCATCTGAGGCACTTCAAGATTGCTTTAGTACCACTGACTGGAATGTGTTTAAAACGGCTGCCACTTTTAATAACTCTACGAACATTCAAGAATACTCAGAAACCATCTCTGCTTACATCACCAAGTGCATTGATGATGTAACTGTCCTCAGAACCATCACCATTCGTGCCAATCAGAAACCATGGCTGACAGGAGAGGTCCTAAAGCTACTGAAAGCTAGAAATGCTGCTTTTAAATCCAGCGACCACTCAGCCCTGAGATCGGCTAGAGCTAACTTGTCCCATGGTATTAGAATGGCTAAAAGGCAGCACTCTATAAGGATTGCCCGATGTTTTTCTGATAGGGAGGACACACATAACCTGTGGTGAGGAATTCAGTCCCTTAAGAATTACAAACCCTCTCCACAGACCTGTGATAGCATCCGCTCCCTGCTGAATGACCTGAACAAGTTTTTCACTCAGTTTGAGGCTACAAATCACTCCCCGGCTCACAAATCCTCCCCTCCTCCTGGGGAACAGGTGCTCTCACTATCTATAGATATGGTAAGGAGAATCTTCAGCAAGATCAACCCTCGTAAAGCTTCTGGACCTGACAACATCCCCGGTCGTGTGCTAAAAGACTGTGCCAGTGAACTTGGAGAGGTGTATTCTGACATCTTTAATACCTCACTGTGTCAAGCTGTGGTCCCAGTCTGCTTCAAAACCACCACTATAATCCCTATCCCAAAGAACTCATCACGTTCCTGTTTAAACGATTACCGCCCAGTTGCTCTTATCTCCATACTCATGAAGAGCTTCGAGCGGCTTGTCATGCAACACATCAGATCCTCCCTACCCCCTCCTTGGATCCCTATCAGTTTCTAACCGTTCAACGGATGATGCTATCTCCACTGCCCTCTATTTAGCCCTTTCTCATCTTGACAAGAAAGATTCCTATGTCAGAATGTTCTTTATCAATTTTAGTTCTGCATTCAACACAATCATACCTCAACAACTCATTCAGAAGCTGTTCGGTCTGGGCCGAAACACATCACTGTGCAACTGACTTCTAGACTTTCTCACTGGCAGACTACAGGCAGTACGAGTTGGAAATAACTCATCCAGCTTCATCACTCTAAATACTGGGGCCCCCCAAGGATGCGTGCTGAGCCCCCTTCTGCTCACTGTGCTCACCCATGACTGCTCTCCTCATCACTCCTCCAACCTCTTCATCAAGTTTGCAGATGACACGACTGTCATGGGACTCATCAGTAACAATGATGAGACCCACTACAGGAGTGAGGTGAATCAACTAGCCTCCTGATGCAGTCTCAACAATCTCACTTTAAACACTGACAAAACCAAGGAAATTGTAGTTGATTTCAGGAAAAACAGCCCACAACATGCCCCTTTATCCATCAACGGAGCTGCTGTGGAAAGAGTGACTAACACCAAGTTCTTGGGTGCACATGTCACTGAAGATCTCTCTCTCTTGCCAAGAAGGCTCATCAATGACTCTACTTTCTTCATAAACTAAGGAGAGCAAGAGCTTCTACCTCCATCATGACCACCTTCTACAGGGGAGACATTGAGAGTATCTTGACTAACTGTTTCACTGTGTGGTACATGGCCTGCACAGCATCTGATCGAAAGTCTCTTCAAAGCATTGTAAGAACAGCTGAAAAGATCATTGGTTCCTCTCTTCCCTGCCTCCAGGACTTATATAATTCCCGTCTCCTTCAGAAAGCCCTCTGTTTGGCAGGTTTCCCAACCATCCTCTTCATTGTTTCTTTAACCTGCTACCCTCAGGGAGGAGAATGTGCAGTTTAATGGCAAGGACTAGTAGACTGAAGAAAAGTTTCACCCACCAGACTGTAAGAACTCTGAACTCTCTCCCTGCTCTGCCCCTCCCCCTCTCCCTTATCTCTCCCTCACTCTCACCTATTAGCCTCCCCTCCTGTTTTCAC